>VMBQ01000111.1:21297-50089 GCA_007657795.1 Dreissena rostriformis | reverse complement strand
TTTTTTTCAAAGAATACTATCAGAATAGCAAACAGTTTGGATCCTGATGAGACGCCACGTTCTGTGGCGTCTCATCTGGATCCAAACTGTTTGCAAAGGCCTTCAAAATCCGGTTCCAGCGCTCAAAGGGTTAAAATTTATACCCGGTATATAGATCAAAATAATCACACATGTAATGCTATTTTGCAAAATCGCGCTCAAAATACATGGGGTAAAGTGTTTGTGTTCTTCTGTTGAATGAAAATTAAACCAAAGGCAGTAGGGATTTTCAAGTGTTAATTGCACAACCTTCGAAGATCAATATGAAAGTGTTAATATAACTGGGCCAGTGTAATGTTTAGACAAGCGAAACCAATACATGTACATAGCCAATTGCTTTAAGGCAATACTTTTGGGACCTGAGATAACAAGAACCAGAAGACATGTGTGAAGTCGTTACAGAATTAAAACACACCTTGGTCTGAATTGCCTAAGCGTAAAAAGGGGCATAATTCTGTTAAGTTGCAGGTGAGAGTTATGGGCCTTCTCAGTGACCTCACATGATGATGATCCCGAACAGATGTGAGAAGTTTCAAAAGAATATCTGTAGTTTGCAACGTTGAAATGTACCTGCTGCACCCAAACATTTAACTGAATTAAATCTTGCATGCAACCTTAAATTTTCTTGTATGAATGCGAACAGGAACATAAGTCTGCTAAAAAAAGCTGGTCTATGCCATAGATCTTGGTCAGCACTTGTTAATAAAGATTAAGAAAATATATGCCGTTTATATTGTATATCTTAAGTAAATATAAATGTTAATAAATATATTATGGAGCTGTTGCAAGCAAATCGTCCCCTACCTGCGGAAATAGCCAATCTCAGTTTTGGCACGAAAACGGGTTTTGACATTTTTGCAGTGGTGAAAAAGGCCCGCTTTTCCTGCGAAGAATTCCAAGGTCTTATCCAATCGGCTTACAAAGTTATACCCATGTAAATGTGTGCGAAAATTTCCAAAGTTAATGTAAACAAGTCAGCGGCAGATAAAAAATATGAGAAAATTGTCTAACTCAAGCTTTGACTGAAGCTTAAAGCTTGAGTCAAAGCTTGAGTTAGACAATTTTCTCATATTGACTACAGAAAGTCACACGTCACTTTAAACATTATGACACATGTAGGGATATTTAAAAAGTCATCATGCAAAGTTTTAGCTTCATTCTGCATTTGTTTTTTTAAATATTAAGTTTTTTCCTTCTCCTGAAAACTTGTAAATATTGAGGTTGGCCATTTTCACGGGGAGGGGACCAAATGAGACCTTAAACCTTAAATCTAAGTACAAAAAGGGGCACAACTCAGCTAAACTGAAAGTCATTGTTGTAGAACTTGGTCAGTGATATCACACAATGACCCAAAACACATGTGTAGTTTTAAATGAATATCTAAAATAGAATCAGCAATATGGAAAATGTGCATGCTTACCTTAGCCATAGCATTACGCCGGCAAATTTGTGAGTAGTAAAGCTCGAAGTATTTATGAATAGTAAAAAATATATCATCTTGCCTTAGGAAAGTAACAGTCAAACACTGCATGTTTGTAAAATGAATCTGCTTAATTAAGCATTGCTTCCACAATTTGATGCATGTTGTAGATAACATATAATATATTATTCTTAAATGGAATTATTCATAATCCAAGTAAATGAATGATAACAAAACCTCATATTGTTTGTAGAAAGTGTAACCATCCTTAACCCTTTGAGCGCTGGAACCGAATTTTAAAGGCCTTTGCAAACAGTTTGGATCCAGATGAGACGCAACAGAACGTGGCGTCTCATCAGGATCCAAACTGTTTGCTATTCTGATAGTATTCTTTGAAAAAAATTCGAAGAAAATACTAATTTTATAAATTCAGCAGACAACATTTTAGCAGATGACAAATTTCCCAGCATGCAAAGGGTTAACTGATGAAGAATAAGAAGAAATAATGACTCACCTTTGAGGTGTCTTCTTTGTTACTGGTTGTTTTTGAGTCTGAAACAACAAGAATGTTCTTGACACTGTTCAAAGTGTGTTCCATTCTAAGAAACTGTAAGAGATGTTTATTTGTACCTGTTCTTGTTAGAGGGTACGTACATAAAATGATTGCTTTTATGAACTAGATTTATAGAAAAAATTGTTTGAAGCATGTATTTTATATGTAAGATGGAGTAAATGGGTTTCACGCTGATGCATCTTGCATTCTTCAAGACAAGGCTAAAACTATTTAAGTGGGGATATGGTTCAACTTTCAACATAAAGAGTAAAACTCTATTAAAATTCTTACCTATTTTTTCAAAAGAATACATCAAAATAGCGTGCGGAAAATTATAACCAATTCTTCTTGTTTTGACAGATTTTGCAAACTTTCAAATTAAACTGCAATTGATCGGATGAAAAAGCTAGATGTTAAACATCGGAGATATTGAGAACAAATTGTGTTAGCCGTTTATATTTGCATATATGCAAGTTTTTAGTCACCTGACAATGCAAATGAGAAAATGAATTATATAAGGAATATAGATTGTAGATTGAGGCAGAAATATTTAATCTTTTAGAACTGGGCAAGTGTCGAAATGAAAAAATAAAATGAAATTCTAGAGATTCTAGAAAACATGATGAACTCAAACGAAAATACAAATAAATTATCAAACATTTAAATATATTGAGAAATGTATAACTGGTACATTTTTTTTTTTTTAAATCTCAGTGGTTATTCTGATTTTTTTTCCACCTTAAAGAATAAGGAATTAACAACGGGCAATAACTCTGATAATAATATATGGAACACAAATGGCTTTAAGTAAATAGAATAAGTGAAACTCCAATCATGATATATCAGATAAATTCCTTCTTATGAACAATATTTCAGAACTTGCTTCCACCAATTGTCTGTGTGTGCTTTGAACTTTCTGATTTCAAGTATCGCTTCGAAATCCTTGACCCTTTCCTGTTCAGAAGCAAAGTGAAAATGGCTATATGCAACCAGCATATAACCAGAACAGCCTGTAATTCGCAGTGTGTTCCGGTTTTATGCTGTCGAGTGCTGATCATCAGTATCTTAGGTTTCGAAATGAAGCGTTTTAAACTTGAATCTAGTGAAAAAGGTCTTTAATTTAATTTGATGTTCTAAGTGACTTCAAAAGCGTATCTTAAAGGGTTAAAGGGTAAAGGTAAAGGGTTAAAAACATGCTGCTTGAACTTTGACCTTACAAAGTTTGAACTTTGACCTTACCAAGACTCTTCTGTGCCTTCCGATATTCCTCCAATTCTCTGTCATAACGCTCTCTGTCCTTCTGTGCTGCGTCTAAGTATTTCTAGGGAAGAAAATTATTGCGTGTTCCACTAGTGTGGATGTTCAAATGTTCTGTTAAAGTTGGTAAAGGGCAAATGTAACATTTGGGTAATATAAATGGTAATGTCAACTTTTTAACACTTTCAGTGCGGGAACCGAATTGTGAAGGCCTTTGCAAACAGTTTGGATCCAGATGAGACGCCACAGAACGTGGCGTCTCATCAGGATCCAAACTGTTTGCTATTCTGATAGTATTCTTTGAAAAAAAAATCAAAGAAAACGCTAATTAAAAAAATTCAGCAGACAACATTTTAGCAGACAACAAATTTCCCAGCATGCAAAGGGTTAAACAAACAAAATCAAGTTGATTCAATGATTATAAATTTATATACAAATCTAGGGGAAGTAATAACGTCACAAAACTGTTGAAGATCGTTTCAAAATCATATGAGCGGACAAACAAAATAACAACAGGAGTAACAGACACTCAAAACAATCAATGTAGGCCTCCCATAATCAATACAACGTCAGGGGCCTAAACCAACTGACAACACACAAGCAAAAACATACGATTACAACTGCCTTAGATGCTTTGGAAATGACAGGTTGTTATGTGGATAAAAGCAGTAAAAACAAGCCAGTTTTTTCCCAGAGATATTAGAACGATTTTTCTCAAACATGCTTTTGCAATTTAACAGTGAACTGGGGCAAAGTGTTGACAGAGAATTTAAAATAAATTTTCAATTTCACGTTTCATTTTGTGACAGTCTCTTCATATTTTTGGTCAAATTATCTGATTTTAAAAAGGTGTTTGCCAAATTAAAAAATTCCCTGATTGTTACCAAATTTCTAGAATAAAATTTTCAGAGTTTTGAAAATTATTCCTTATTTTCTTCTGCTGTGAATAGGTTTCTCTGTTTTCCCTAGTATTTTGAATGTGATTTGTCACCATGAAAGCATACCTGCTTGACATGCTCTGGAAGTGTAGTCGTCCACTCGTAATTGATGATGCGTGCCATCTCTGGGTTGGTAATCGACAGCCTCTGCTTATTGAACTCAGCTCGCCTGTCTTTTGTATACCTATATGTTTGAAAACAAACAACAAGATATAATCAAAAAAATTGTGGTTTTTGTCTTATCTTTGCTTGCTATAAAAATTGTCACAAATATTTAAAACATTTTGTGGTTTTTGTCAAATTTTTGCATACAATAATTTTTTTTCAAAAATATCATAATTTCTTTCACAATTTATTTGACTGCGCAATATTAAATGATTTCTATTAATAAATGGTGATTTTGACATAGATCGCATCCACCTGATGTACAATCGGAAGAGATTTGGATTCTCATTTGAATAACTAGTTTTGAACCAAGAGCTCAAGTTAAAGAGCAATTCATGCCACAACTACTAAATGCAAAACTCCTCACTTCCCAATCTAAATATTAAAATAATTTTGCAACTTATTCGTTTTTAATTTAATGTTTCAACAGTGTACAAGTTGGATGGGGTACGAGTGTGCATTAAAAACGATTTAACAAAAATGGGTGGACTAAAGTTAGAGTTGACCTTCTGACTAAATAACGGGATCATATGTGTCGTGTTTTGAGAAAACTGGGCATAATGTTTGTACGTAAATTGTCATCCCAGGTTAGCCTGTGCAGTCCGCACAGGCAAATCAGGGACGACAATTTCCGCTTTTATGGAATTTTTCATTTTAATGATGTCTCTTCTTAGCAAAAATCCAGTTTAGGCGGAAAGTGTCGTCCCGGATTAGCCTGTGCAAACTGCACAGGCTAATCTGGGACAACACTTTACGCACAAGCATTATGCCAAGTTTTCTCAGAACACGACTCATATATGTAACCAACCTGTGAAAGGCTTCCGCAGGTAGCTTAGGTTTAAACTTTTTGAAAGCTGAAATTTTTTATCAAACAATATAAATTCCATACATGATACATAGCAATACATGTCATATATCGTTTGCCTAAAACACAAGTTATCACTGTCTGACTTTCAGGACATGAACCATATCTGTGTACAATTGGGTGTAGTTTTATGAGAATACAGTATGCAGATTATGCACAGAGCTTTATCACTCAATAAAAGTAACTGACTTTATATTTAAACAATCGGTTATTTATGCTTAAAAAATGCCTTATTTCTTTCTCTAGATCAGTATTTAATGCTCAAGGAATATCTTAAAATAATCACAACGAACCATGATGAAACTTGTTAATAAATTGTCTATTCAAAAGCAAATGATTTCTGCACAGGAAATGTTAAAACAGTTCTAATATTTCTAGTTCAAATAAATCAAAGACCTGCACAAAAAACAATAGACTTAAATAAATTGTTATAAACCCTAAAATATGCACTTTGAGTCATTTGTAATCCCTTAGAAAATAAAAAATAAATTTAAGAACTTTCTCAATAGATTCAAGTTGTAAAGGCTTAATTTCCAACCCTAAGATAATGACATGCAGCAAACAGCTTAACACCTAAACAGACTGCAGGTTACTTGCAGGCTGTTCTGGTTTTATGCTGGTTGCACAGCCATTTTCACTTTGATTCTGAGCGAAAAAGTTCTGTAAGAAGTTTGGTACATTATTCCCGACGCTGACTTACCATGGAACTCTTTGTAATCCCCTGTTTTCTGATATTCTAGCATCTCCTCATTAAACCTCACCATGTCTTTCTCCGAAGCATCTCTGTATTTCTGAATGAAAATGAGCCTCATTCTGGGAAAACTGGGCTTAATGCATGCACATACAGGCTTATCAGGGACGACACTTTACCCCTAGACTATATTTTTGTTTTAAAAGAAACTTCCTTTAAAGGAAAAATCCTTAAAAGCGGAAAGTGTCATCCCTGATTAGCCAGCAAACTGCACAGGCTAATCTAGGAGGACACTTTACGCACATGCATTAAGCCCATATTTCCCAGAACAAGGGTAATATTAAGTACAAAACAGTGCCAAGTGGAAAACCTGTAAACCATTATCTCCTGATATCATGCACCAAGATATACACAAAGTTAAGAGTTTCCACTGAAACATTTGTTCACGCATTTTCTTTTAAAATAACAGTCTATTAACAGGACACATTCCTTTTGCCAAAAACAGATTCCTAATTTGGAATAAAAAAAACATTCCCGAAACAGTTTAAACGAAAGAATCGCTGTTTAATCCTTTCTATCAGACAAAGTTAAGTACATCAAGAAACAAATATTCTCGATATCTATTACAGGGGCGAAAATGCAAAGAACAAAGAGAGAACTTACCTTTTTTTCTTCATCGGGCAAATTACGCCACTCTATACTCATCATATGCATCTGGTAGTTTGGATTTGAAATAGACGGATTCTCCCGGCGAAAACTATCTCGCCTTTCATTCAGGTATCTAGTGGAATCAAATTTGCAAAAAAGTTCATCAATGAATTTGTAAAATCTATTATTTTCGGAATGTTCAAGTTCTTCTCATTAATTAGTTTTTTTAAGATTTATGAATGAAAACATTCATATGCATGAAATTATAAATTTGCGGAGTTATATAAATGTGTACATATAAGTGCCTTTGCTTTATTACCTTATATATGGATTGAGTGGAGTCTTTGGTGCCTTTGTGTCCTTACGTCTGTTACGTCTCTTTTTGTCTTCATAGCCATTTGTGCATATCTGCAACTGAAAGTTGTACAACCAAAACTTAAGCTGCTTTTCCTTCAAACAAAATCATATTGAAACAAGGGCTGTTTGTAAAACATGCATGCCCCCCATATGGGCTGTCAGTTGTAGTGGCAGCCATTGTGTGAATACGTTTTTTGTCACTGTGAACATGACCTTTGACCTAGTGACTTGAAAATCAATAGGGTTCATGTGCCAGTCATGATCAATGTACCTATGAAGTTTCATGATCATAGGCCTAAGTGTTCTTGAGTTATCATTAGGAAACCATTTAACTGTTTTGAGTCACTATGACCTTAACCTTTGACCTAGTGACCTGAAAATCAATAGGGGTCATCTGCCAGACATTATCAATGTACCTATGAAGTTTCATGGTCCTAGGCATAAGCATTCTTGAGTTATCATCCTGAAACCATTTTACTGTTTAGAATAACTGTTACCTTAACCTTTGACCTAGTGACCTGAAAATCAATAGGGGTCATCTGCCAGTCATGAGCAATGTTCCTATGCAGTTTCATGATTCTAGGTGTAAGCATGGTTGAGTTATCATCTAGAAAGCATTTTACTGTTTCAAGTCACTGTGACCTTGACCTTTGACTAAGTGATCTGAAAATCAATAGGGGTTATCTGCCACTCATGATCAATGTACCTATGAAGTTTCATGATCCTAGGTGTAAGCATTCTTGAGATATCATCCGGAAATCATTTTACTGTTTTGAGTCACTGTGACCTTAACCTTTGACCTAGTGACCTGAGAATCTATTGGGGTCATCTGCCAGTAATGATTAATGTACCTATGACAATTCTTGATGCTAGGCCTAAGCATTCTTGAGTTATCTCCGGAAACCATTTTACTATTTCGAGTCACAGTGACCTTGACCTTTGACCTAGTGACCTGAAAATCAAAAGGGGTCATCTGCCAGTTATGATCAATGCTCCTATGAAGTTTCATGATCCTAGACATAAGCATTGTTGAGTTATCATCCCGAAACCATTTAAGTATTTCGAGATACTGTGACCTTGACCTTGGACCTAGTGACCTGAAAATCAATAGGGGTCATCTGCCAGTCATGATCAATGAACCTATGAAGTTTCATAATCCTAGGCATTCTTGAGTTTTCATCCGGAAACCATTTTACTGTGTCAAGTCACCATGACCTTGACCTTTGACCTTGTGACCTGAAAATCAATAGGGGTCATCTGCAGGAAACCATTTTACTGTTTTGAGTTACTGTGACCTTGACCTTTGACCTAGTGACCTGAAATTTAATAGGGGTCACCTGCCAGTCATGATCAATGTACCTATGAAGTTTGATGATCCTAGGCGTAAGCTTTCTTGAGTTATCATCCGGAAACCATTTTACTGTGTCGAGTCACCGTGACCTTGACCTTTGACCTAGTGACCTGAAAATCAATAGGGGTCATCTGCCAGTCATGATCAATGTACCTATGAAGTTTCATGATCCTAGGCCTAAGTATTCTTGAGTTATCATCAGGAAACCATTTAACTGTTTTGAGTCACTATGACCTTAACCTTTGACCTAGTGACCTGAAAATCAATAGGGGTCATCTGCCAGTCATGATCAATGTACCTATGAAGTTTCATGATCCTAGGCGTAAGCGTTCTTGAGTTATCATCCGGAAACCATTTTACTATTTCGAGTCACTGTGACCTTGACCTTTGACCTAGTGACCTGAAAATCAATAGGGGTCATCTGCCAGTCATGATCAATGTACCTATGAAGTTTCATGATCCTAGGCGTAAGCGTTCTTGAGTTATCATCCGGAAACCATTTTACTATTTCGAGTCACTGTGACCTTGACCTTTGACCTAGTGACCTGAAAATCAATAGGGGTCATCTGCCAGTCATGATCAATGTACCTATGAAGTTTCATGATCCTAGGCGTAAGCGTTCTTGAGTTATCATCCGGAAACCATTTTACTATTTCGAGTCACTGTGACCTTGACCTTTGACCTAGTGACCTGAAAATCAATAGGGGTCATCTGCCAGTCATGACCAATGTCCCTATGAAGTTTCATGATCCCAGGCGTAAGCGTTCTTGAGTTATCATCCGGAAACCATTTTCCTATTTCCAGTCAACCATTTTACTGCTTCAGGTCACTGTGACCTTGACCTTTGACCTAGTGACCTGAAAATCAATAGGGGTCATCTGCCAGTCATGACCAATGTCCCTATGAAGTTTCATGATCCCAGGTGTAAGCGTTCTTGAGTAATCATCCGGAAACCATTTTCCTATTTCCAGTAACTGTGACCTTGACCTCTGACCTTGACCTTTGACCTAGTGACCTCAAAATCAATAGGGGTCATCTGCCAGTCATGATCAATGTACCTATGAAGTTTAATGATCCTAGGCCCAAGCGTTCTTGAGTTATCATCCGGAAACCATCTGGTGGACGGAACAACAGACAGACCGACCGACAGACCAACTGCCCGACATGTGCAAAGCAATATACCCCCTCTTCTTCGAAGGGGGGCATAATAATCTTTTGATGTAATCATGCTTTAAAATAAGTTTCAACTTACATTACTCTCATCTGGTTGGACATGCTCGTCTGTATTGTTGGTAAGCTGGTCCGAGTTAATGGCAGACATTGAATCTGAAACATCAATGGCATAATATAATGGATTAGCCATAAATTGCTAGAATATTCTAGAGTGTATCATAACAGAATTGACCCCAATATTTATTGGTTGCTTGCCCAGATGGAATTTTTTTTTTTGTAAAAAACATGCAGATCAAAATGTAATTTTGCTGCTCACAGGTAGACAAGCAAACACCATTTCTCAAATTGTAAATTATTGCAAACTCTGTCTTACTATGAAACTCGGTGTGAGTCCAAGTATACTGCAACTTCGATTTATAACAAACTCTTCCTTAACATCAAACTCTTTGTATAGCTCATTGGTCTTATATTTGGATTTATTACAAACTATGTCTTAACATGAAATTCTTTGTATGACACAGTGTTCTGCTAATGTAATTTACTGCAAACTCTGTCTAACCATGGAACTCGGTGTATTATGTATTAAGGTATATACGGAATATTAAGCTAGTCAATTGTTCCAAGAGTTTTTATCAGTCGAGTGGCTTGTGTGATGACGTATCACACCAGAGGCTCCGCCTCGAGTGTGATACGAAATAGTGCAAGCCACGAGACTGATACAAACACTTGGAACAATTGACTAGCGTAATATTCCTTTTATTATATACAACAACTAACGAAAACTGTTATCAATTGCATTTTTTTGCTTTTACAAAACTGACAAAATAATGACTAAAATGTGACGTCATTAAATGTGACGTCATTTAAATGTGACGTCATTAAATGGATCGAAGAAAGTAGTCCGGCTAGTATGGTAATACTGAATCGGAAACAGCAAGAAGCATAATACGGGATTTATTTCAACGATTGATACAACCTGTATTTTGTAAAAAGCATTAAACGGGTATATAATAAAATGATTTATTATGGAAACTGTCCTTGTACCAAACTGTTTGAACACACCCGTACCAATATTGCAATTTATTACAGACTCTGACTTACGCTGGAAGTCTTTGCAAGCCTCTGTATTGCGGTCTTCAAGCATCTCATCGTTAAACCCGACAGTGTCTTCGTCGGCTGCATCATGGTATTTCTGGATGAAAATCATATACAATCATATGCACTTAATGATAGCTATCAGAAATAACTGGGTCTGCTCAAAGGTCACATTGCCAATGCAAATTGCGGCGATTTGTGCCAGTTTGAATGAAAACTCTTCTTTTTTTTTATTCAATCTAATATATAAGAAATGTTGTAAATTATGAACTTAACTTTGTTTATATGATTACACCAAATAACCAATTTGAACCATTATTATTCAGGTTTAAGTTATTCAATCCAGAGTAAACTTGCTATTTCCAAATATTAAATAAAGTTCATGTGAATAGAGCCCACTGTGACTTATTGGAAACAGTGTCCATTTAGAGGTAGGAATATCGCACACTGAATGAGGGGCCATATTGTTCAAGATTTGATTACTGCTAAGGAAATATTCTCAAGGTCTACCCCAAAGACTCCAAGTAGGAGAAAATGTCTCAGCAGTGTCTCAATAAGCAATTGGCTTTTTATGTTATGAAAAAAAAAATATAACTCACATTTTTTGGGGTATCCTCATTTGAATTGTTGGTCAATGGGTCCGAGTTAACAGCAGTCATCAAGTCTGAAACATCAATGCCATAATATTATAGTCTAGCCATAATTTCTAGAAAAAAAGAGTCCAGTATTTTATAACAGAATAAGCACCAATGCGACTTCTTTTATGCTTCTGTGTTCTGTCATTGTGATTTATTACAGACTCTGACTTACAATAAAACGTTTGTGTACCTGAGGGTTCGATAAATTCAGCATCTCATGGTTTGTATGTCTGTTATAAAGTGATTAATAAAGGATTCTGTCTTACTATTGAACTATTTGTACACCACAGTTTTCTGATAAAGTAATGTATTACGGACTCTGACTTACCTTGGAATTCCTTGGACTCCTCTGTTTTCATGTACTCCTGCATCTCACTGTCAAACTGGGTCACCTCTTTGTTTACCAGTGTTTGCAATTGAGCTACAGGTGTCACAGACACTGATGCAGCCACAACACCTGTTTGGACCTAGATGTTAAGACTGGTTAGTTAAAAGAAAACTTGCTTCCACACAAATCACACGAACCTTGCTCTGGGAAAACAGGACTTAAGGCATGTGCGTAAATTTCCGTCTAAACTGGATTTTTCGCTAAGAAGAGACCTCCTTTTTACAAAAAATACCATAAAAGCGGGTGGAGTTGTCCCTGATAAGCCTGTGCAGACTGCAAAGGCTAATCTGGAACGACACTTTACGCACATGCATTAAGCCCTGTATTCCCAGAACAAAGCTCATATATAAATGTAGCCTTAAACATGACTGAAAATCACAGCGGATTAGTAGTTTAGCGTAAACGTATTCATCTTAGATTGTTTGCATCGAAAGACAAAGGCTTATTGAAACGCTCTTGAGTCCTTTTCTTGGGTAGAACCAGTACTTTATGTCTTTGGGGGACAACCTACCTTTGAGTTTAAGACAATGTACTTCAATAGACACTTTCAAAAAACAACTGAAGACTTATTTTTTCTATGACTTTTTTGTATTATTTTAAAGGTAATACGTGATGTACCTTTGATCAATGTTTTGTATAGACTTGTTTGATACTTGGCACTGTTGTTCGTTTTGTGACTTGTGAATGAGGATTGCCTCGCTCGCTTGTTGTGGATCGGTTGCTGTGTCACTCCATATTATTGTATGTTTTTAATTTGTGTTTAATTTTTGTTTTTATCTCTATTGTACAACGCCATTGAATATGTTTATGCGTAGAAATAGGCGTTCAATCAAATGCTCAAGTTTCAAGTTTTGGGGGAGATCTAAAGAACAATGGGGACCGAACCTGTGACCCCTGATCACTAGGGGGACACCATATCCACTACGCCACTGTGAATGGTTAGTAGAAATATAAGTGTCTATTTAGCAGTCAGAATATCACAGATTCCATCCTTATACACAAAGAATCTAAAGTACTGGTTATACCCAAAAAAAGTCTCAATATTGTCTTAATAAGCCATTGACTTTTGATGCAATCAATAATAAAATTCAACTAACATTACTCCCATCTGGTTGGACATGCCCATCTGCCTTTTTTGTCCACTGGTTCGATTTTATGGCAGACATCAATGCTGAAACATAAATGGCATAATATTATTGTCTTGCTATAATTTATTTAAAATTCTATCGTATTTCATTCCATAATTAGCTCATACTCCTTGTTTTCATTTTCCAATATCTATACAATAACAATATATTATAATCAAGAGTTTTTACTGAAAGTTGCATGTGAGATGAAGGACAAATTTAAATGTTCATGAAAAAATTTTTTTTTCAATTATATTGATTACTGTAATAAAGTAATTAACAATAGCTTATTCTGAAGAAAAAAACAATTTCAATCATAGTGCTTAAGTATTTAAAATATTTCTTCTTAACCAAAAACAACAATTGTGTATGCACAAATTCTCAATAGCCCCCCAAAGTTCTCAATCATGAAAATATAAAGTGATCTACAAACAAGAGGGGCACGATGACCCTAGAGCGCTGACCTGAGTTCAAGTAAGTCGTTCAATAAATGTCAAAGATTTGACATGGTGACCTACATGTACAATTACTTCATGTGACCCAGTTTGAAACTTCAGCTAGGTTTCGTATATTCAAACATTCAGACTTATTTTAATTGTTGAGTGTTTTAAAGGTTTTCCTAAGATTGAAATGGTGACCAAGTACACATGTATTTGACCCCATCTAACAAAAAAAAAATGGCCTAGAAAAATTAAAACCAAATCATAAATATGGCTTCAACAGCGGTAGCTTATTTTAAGACTTGACCTGGTGACCTTATTGTTGATCCCACTTAAGCCTACATTGAACTTGGCTTATATAGTGTCATTATATACATTTGGACACTGTTTCACCATGATTAATATCTGGTGATATAGTTTTATCCTCACTTGCACGGCTAATCAGGGACAACACTTTAGGCACATGCATTTAGCCCAGGTTTCCCAGAATGAGGCTCAAATCTTTCAAAATACTCAACTGTTCCCCATGCGGAAGTGTGTTTTCATGTGCTTTTTCAGCGAGTATGATCTGGAAAACTTCCACTGGCACACGCTGCATTCAAAGTTCTTCACCCGCTCGTGGACCACCTTACAATGCTTCTTGAAGACCCAGTTGTTTGGGAAGTCTTTACCACAGACCGGGCACACCGGCAGATATTTGTCCGCGTCTGAAATGAACACGCATGACCTGCAAGATGGATCAGAACATTGTAGTGATTTTGTTTGTTTGTTTGTTGCTGTTGGTGATTTTTGTCTGTTAGTTTGTTTGGATATTGATCATTATTTGTTTGTTAAATTTGATAATCCCATTATCAGACGTTGACGGTAGCATGGTTCTTAGCATTGCATGATAAACCTGATCTTTATCCAACACTCACATAATATTCTCTATTTATTTGCCATTCTCAACAGCAATTTTCAACCGACAACAATAGTTTGAGCCATCCGGAATTCGAGCCATCCGATTTCTAATATACTTTTGTTTACTAACATAAGTCTGCAATACATTTGCATTTCCAGTTAAAGAGTAGTCATACTGCATACACTCAGTACTACTTCGTACTACTTTTGAATTGATAAGAACCAAATATATACTTAATATTTTTATTTACCAATATGTTAAAACATTACACATTCAATAAAAATATCATATAGTAAATTATATCAGCACTTTTTTACAAAGCACATATAAGCGTACATGTAACAGCGCAATAACAAACAAAGCATGCATCAGCATTATATACTAGTACACATCGAGTAAGTATAAAACAGCACGACATTTATTTATTTATGGGTTTTTTTAAGAATGACTTTATATGAGATTGTACATGATGGGAGTCTTTGCCTCATCGAGATATTTTAATTACATTACATTAATCTCTCCCATGGTATTTATACAAACTGTCAACTTTTACTCAAATCAATTAACGATTGAGGCAATGACATGTTTGCAATCGATCTGATATCAATTATCGCGTACCTTTAATCAAAAGGTCCTACTCGATTAACAGTTGTATGCGACTTGAAGCGAGTTCGAGTTAACCGAACAAAAGAACGTGTGAAAACTGTGATCAGGACTGTGAAAACAGTTCGAGCCATCCGCTAATTCGAGCCAAGCAAGTTCGAGCCATCGGATAAAAATGTATATGAATATAATGTATAGCAATAAAAAATCGGTGCCTTGAGGAGAGTTCGAGCCAACTGGAAATTCGAGCCAAGCCAGTTCGAGCCAACGGGTTTCGACAGTATTAAGGTCATATCCAGGTGGTCCATTATACTACTCATACTTTTCCCGGATAAGCTGTAAAACCAGAAATAAATGCACGAACTGACCTGCAAAAGTTATCTGAACATTGTTGTGATGTTGTCACTTTGTTTGTTGCTGTTGGCGTTTTTTGTCTGTTAGTTTGTTTGATGTAAATTATTGTTTGTTTGTTGAATTGGATTTTTTATGCCATTTTCAACAGTATTTCATGTCATACAAAGATGTTCCATAATATATACTCGCACTTTTCCTGGATTAGCTGTTAATCCAATTATAAGTGTTCATACTGATGCCAGTTACTAACATCCACCCTACTTGAATCAGAGGTAAGGAGAATTGCAGTTCAAATAACTTCATGATCAATCACCAAATAAGTAACGTGGCAGGGCTGAGAATTTACACTGCGCTTAGAGCTGGTACATGTCACTCAGTATTTTAACTCTAAATATGTTCTTAACCGAGTGCAACATTATCGTTTTCCTGGCCACCATGTAAACACTAAAATTGTCTAAAGCTGTATGCCTTGTTTCCGCTCGGATCAAGACAGCTCTAGTCATTCTGTCTATTGGTAGGGCCAGAAGCAGCCACTACAAATAACATTTGAAATCCTTGGCACATTTATTTTAATCCAGCATGGCGCTGAAATGTTGATTCCTCAACCACATTACTATGCATCCATGAGANGCGCTCAAAGGGTTAATCCCATCCCTGGGAGAGTGGTGTAGCTTACCGTCTTGTGTTAGATCCATAAACGATTGAGTCTGGCTAACAATTCCCTTTTTGCTGTCAATACTGAAAACATAATATTAAGAATTAACATTTTGTTTTACTATATTTATGCCACACATCATAATCATTTTATTATTTCTCAAAAAATGGTTTGCGATATGCTGTTTTCTTTAGTAAAGACATGTTTACAAGGACAGACAAATAAGAGATGTTAATAACAGAAATTTTGAGCCAATGTGGGTTTCGATGCAGATCCTGATAGAATCATACATGAACATGTTCTTCTACCTGTGGTCAGAATCATGGCCCATGTTTGAAGGGACACCAGCAGCCACTAACGGCAGCTTCATGCCAGACATTATGCCAGGTTACCAGGGTTACCAGGAAGCAACCTGTCAATCATGTGAAGAATCTGAAATACATAGACCTGCATATTTATTGTTGCCGATATCTATTTTGTCAATGCGGTAACAATTTTGTCACAGCGGTGACAAATTATGACTGAAGGTATATTTTTATACCTGCTGTTACATTTATTTCTTCGGGTCAATTTCAACCATTTTCCCAGTAACCCCGAGATTTTTTCAAGAAAATAATTAAAATTTAACAATAGTTTAAAATAAAATCAAAACGGATGAAAAAGGATAGTTGATTAGTTTATTCATTGTTTTTTTCATATGTTTTTGTCCTTTTGTCCAAAGTATCACCGCAGTTACAAATATATCACCGCAGTGATAAATTTATGACCGCAGTGACAAATTTGTCACCGCGGTGACAATTTTGTCACCGAGGTGACAATTTTGTCAACGCGGTGATTTCTATTTTTAGCTGTTGGCTTATATTGTTTCTCCACTTAGTAATTTTCTGCGAAATAAATATTACTTCTTGACATTTTGAGAATATTTAACAAATGTTCTGACTCAGTTTCATAAAGATTGGACAATAACTTCTAGAGTGTTAACAAGGTTCTACTATAGCCATAAATGGAAAACTGCCTCGTCCCCTAGTGGCCATGTTTTTCAACCAACTGGAACCATTTTCAAACATGTCCAAGATATAATTGGGATACATGTTCTGACCAAGTTTCATGAAGATTGGACAAAACATAAATATGACTTCTAGAGTGTTAACAAGGTTTTACTATAGCCATATAGGGAAAAATGCCCCGCCCCCTGGAGGCCATGTTTTTCAACAGACCGGAACCATTTTGTAACTCGTCCAAGATATCATTATAACTAATGTTCTGACTAAGTTTCATGAAGATTGGACAATAAATGTGACTTCAAGAGGGTTAACAAGGTTTTACTATAGGCCTTTAAGGAAAACTGCCATGCCCCCTGGAAAGCTATGTTTTCCAACCAACCAGAACCATTTTTGAACTCGTCCAATTATTGTGGCCTCTAGACTCTAGAGTGTTAACATGTTAAATATCAATGACGGACGACAACGGACAAAAGGCAATCACAAAAGCTCACAATGAGCACGTTGTGCTCACGTGAGCTAAAAATACTAAGCATTTGTTAAACTTTTTGTAACAGGAAGATTGACAAAGTTCGTTATCATTTAGGAAAAAATTAAAGAAAATTTGGTAAAGGTCCACACAAAGAATAAATATTGCAAAGTTTGGTTCAAATCAACCTGATAGTTTCATAAATGATATAACCCTTTGCGAGCTGGGAAATTTGTCATCTGCTAAAATGTTGTCTGCTGAATTTCTAAAATTAGCATTTTCTTCAAAAAAAATATCAAAGAATACTATATCAGAATAGCAAACAGTTAATATCCTGATGAGATGCAACGTTGTGTGGCGTCTCATCTGGATCCAAACTGTTTGCAAAGGCCTTCAAAATTCGGTTCCAGCACTGAAAGAGTTAAATGATGTCTCAGCCCTTATAAATAATCCAGCAATCAAAATCAAAACCTTGTTAAATTAAAACTGGTTGGAAAAGGGTTGTTGAAAACACCCTGTCTAAGAGGGTTTAATTTTTTGTCGTTCGCGCTAGCGGACAACTAATGTAGAGGGAGTTTTGAAATTCAGTATGCTGCTTAACTACGCCAGGAACAATAACCATCTCATTTGCCTGTTTATACAGGTACACTGCAGACAGATCTTGCGGATTGTCTTTTCTTTAAACCTGCTGCTTACATTTAAATCACTTAGCGGTTTATATATAGTGTGTATGTAATAAATAGTGTTTAACAGCTTGTTCGACGACATTGGAGAGTTTATCATTGATATCTGTACATATTGGCTGCTTTCAGGGAAAACAGGGCTTAATGCATGTCAAATAAGATTAGCCTGTGCACACTGATTAGCCTGTGCAATGCGCACATTTTGTCTAAGTTATCTCTATAACATAAATATGACGATAAACAGTGCACACACATCTAAACCTGTGCTTTAAGACACACTCTTTATAAATTTGAACTGGTTGTGTTCATTTCAAACTTGCGATATAAAAAGCTATAACATAATTTTGAAAACTGAGTTGCGTCTAAGATTATGCAAAACCGAACAACTTCAGTGACTTGAGCAGTTTGATTATGCTTAACCCTTTGCATGCTGGGAAATTTGTCGTTTGCTAAAATGTTGTCTGCTAAATTTCTAAAATTAGCATTTTCTTTGATTTTTTTTCAAAGAATACTATCAGAATAGCAAACTTCAAAATCCGGTTCCAGCGCTCAAAGGGTTAAGGCATGATGGTAGTACCGTAGTAAAACAATGTTCAAATAGGGATTTATCACAAGCAAAGTCTGGGATTGTTATTAAGGGTTTTAATGGTACTCAAACTGCATATTGTACCCATAAATAAATTTCATGCTACAAGCCCATGTGACCTTGACCTTTAACCTTTCGACCCCAGAATTGATCGTCCCAACCTCTCAAGCAACTATCTTACCAATTTGCATTGTTTAAAGTGAAGCATTATCAAGATATTGTGAGGAAACATTGGTCTACAGACCAAAAAACTAACAATATACATCCCCAAACCCTAACCCTCCAACCCCCACCCCGCTATGGAAGGGTGGTATAATTAGTTTTATGCATGCATTAAACTCTTGAACACCTACATCACTGCACAAAGCCTAGTATATAAAATTATTCAAGCCTGTAATCTTTGCTTATGTAGTTTACAAGTGCAAGGTGATTCATAGTTGATAGGGATGACGCTCTTAATACGGCTGTTGACATGAACTGATGGACAGGGCTTTACTTTATTGTTGAGTTTTTGTCATTTTTACACATTCTTGAAGTAAATAAAAACTATCAGCCCAGAGTTTCTACAAACTTAAAAATGTAAAACAATTATATACAACATTTCAAATTAAATCAATATTAATCTGCTTCAAAACAAAATAATTGAATATTTATAACACTTCAAGTAATTATATCATTAAAATTGTGTCAGTTACATGTAATTAACAATCAGCCATTCAGCAATTTCTTCCATCCATGCATCATCCTCTTGCAAATGTACCTTAGCCCTTTGCATGCTGGGAAATTTGTCGTCTGCTTTAGCTTAAATGTCGTCTGCTGAATTTCTAAAATTAGCATTTTCTCCGATTTTTTTTCAAAGAATACTATCAAAATAGCAAACAGTTTGGATCCTGATGAGACGCCACGTTTTGTGGCGTCTCATCTGGATCCAAACTGTTTGCAAAGGCCTTCAAAATTCGGACCAGCACTGAAAGAGTTAGATACCTACAAGTAACAGCTTTTAAAACCAAATTGGCTGTGCCAAAAGGTTAATCATAGTTTAGCTCAGGATCTTGCTCTATGTGTATAAACCACTGACCTAATTGCAGATTATCACTGTATTTCTGTACATTTCAGTGGCATAGCCAGAGTAGTTGTCCACCTAGGTTAAATCTTTCAGTGCTGGAACCGAATTTTGAAGGCCTTTGCAAACAGTTTGGATCCAGATGAGATGCCACACAACGTGGCGTCTCATCAGGATCCCAACTGTTTGCTTTTCTGATAGTATTCTTCGAAAAAAAAATAGAAGAAAATGCTAATTTTAGAAATTCAGCAGATGACATTTTAGCAGACGACAAATTTCCCAGCATGCAAAGGGTTAAAACAGAAGGGCACAGCCCCCTGCCACTCCAAGGTTCCACCTTGCCCCTTTGGACACCCACCATGCCCTTTTTCAATTTTTGTGATCTGATCAAATTATAATACAGCAAGTTTGATTTGCAGTTTCTATAAATTTATTAACTTAATTTTTGCAGTCATAATAGTTTTCTTCGTTACAGAACAATATTTTAAATGTAAATACATGTACATGTAATATAAAATATACATGTATATACATATACAGTCAATCTTGTGCTTGCGACCACTTGAATTAAGCGACTTTTGTCTTATGCGACCACTTTAAATCCCGCCCGAGCGTTTTAACTATATTGTCATATTGTATTAAGCGACTTTTGTCTTACGCGACCAGCGACCGCTGATTTTAGTGTATTTTGATGCCCAAGTCTTGAATTAATTAAGCGACCGCTTTTAGGTAAAAGTGGTAAATCTGTTGACCGTTCAGGAACAAGTCAGTGTTGATTGTTTATCTAAGCCGATAACATGAACGATTAATCCTTTGTTATGTTTTCACACCAGCCATTTTCCTTTGTCTCGATGACCGGTTCTGGCCGGTGTTAATGCTGACTGCGTATCAATTTTTTTGGTGTTGAATAATACAGTGAGGTATTGCCAACAGTCTACGGGTTAAAGAGTTTACTATCTGGGACGTTAAGTGACAAATTTGATCGCCGATTTTATTGCAGAAACAATGCACCGACGCGACAAACATTTTCACAGTGTTCTCGAGAGATGTAAAAAATAAACTATTAATCGGTAACATGTAGTGAAATCTGTTCATTAAAAAATGTAATTGTTATTATGCTTATTAGTTTGTGTTAGCAAATTTTCCAATCAGGCGTGTTTATTTAGTTTTCAATCAAGGTGTTTTATTTATTTCCCTATGTACCATAATCGAGTCAGATATATATACTGGTAAGCTTACATGCAGAAATTAAAATGTCAAAACGGAAAGTATTAACGTTAAATGAGAAAATTCGGGTATTGGAAGTGTCAAAGAATAAAAGTGCACGTAAATTTAATCGCGAATGAGTTTGGAGTCGGAAAAACCCATTCTCCGTGCAAACCATTTACAGTGTATGTAGAATTAGAGAGAACAAATACAACTTGTTTTAAGTAAAAAAAATTTTTATTCATTTTATTTATATTTAGATTCATTTGATTACAAAAGCTGAAATCGCTGTGTCAAAAGGAGATAATCCTATATCTGGATGTAAAATCAAAGGTCTGCATTCATCCCAAAAGGCCTTTTTTTTTTATTTAAAGACCATTTTATTAAGAGACCACTTTTGGTTACTCCCTTTAGTGGTCTCTAAAAACAAGATTGACTGTACATGCTAAATTGAAAATATGCCACAGGGGAATAATATCGTGGTACTTAAGTGCTCTTTTCACAAAGAGCACCCTGCCCCTTTTCTAATCCTCACTTGAGCACTGCAAACAGTGTTTTTTTTTCACCATTTTGGAAATGGGGTCAGGTCCCTTTGGATTTCGAAAAATTGCTTTGATTTGCCTAGGGTAAATTAGTGTTGTTGATTTTTTGCTTACAAATGCTTCAAAATTGAGAATCAAAGTGTTTTCAATATTATATTTACTATGGTCATTTAGCTGGATGGGAGATGAACTTAATGTTGAGATCTAAAAAAAAGTTTAAAAAAAAAATTTTAAAAAAAAATTGGAAACCTTCAATTGGGAATTTTTAGGTTACATGTGTTCAAAAGGTGTATATCGTGTCAAAACCTGTGCGACCACCAATGACACAGTAGCTTTTCTATTAATGAAGTAATGTCAAATTGTTAATGCAAAAAGTAACCATGATGCTTCCAAGTGAATTCCAAGATTCCTCTTCCCAATGGCGCGTCTGAAGTCATCATTGTTACAGAAGAAAATCAGTAAACATGCAAAATAAACCGGAAGGACGCAGACATGCTAGAGTTTCTGCTGTACGGCACAGAAAGGGTTTATGGACCGCTTGAGACTATGCTGCCATTAACCCTTTGCATGCTGGGAAATTTGTCGTCTGCTAAAATGTTGTCTGCTGAATTTGTAAAATTAGCATTTTCTTTGATATTTTTTCAAAGAAAACTATCAGAATAGCAAACAGTTTGGATCCTGATGAGATGCCACGTTCTGTGGCGTCTCATCTGGATCCAAACTGTTTGCAAAGGCCTTCAAAATCCGGTTCCAGCGCTCAAAGGGTTCACCTACTGCATTCTTATACGTTGATTGGGTTCTTGTCCTCAATGGTGTCGTGTTCTGAGAAAACTGGGCATAGTTTAAAAATCTAATTGTCAACCTTACAACAATCAAAAAGTGTGTCTGAAGAACATTCATCCTGTTTCTTTGGTCTTAATTCTATGATATGAGTTGTGTTCTGAGAAAACTGGGCATAATGCATGTGCTTTAAGTGTTGTCCCAGATTAGCCTGTGCAGTCCGCACAGGCTAATTAAGGACTACACTTTCCGCTTTTATGACATTTTTCGTTTAAATGAAGTCCCTTCTTAGCAAAAATCCAAATTAGGCGGAAAGTGTCGTGCATGATTAGCCTGTGTGTATTGCACAGGCTAATCTGGGACGACACTTTATGCACATGCATTATGCCCAGTTTTCTCAGAACACGACACATATGTGTATATCTGCTAAACTGACACTGCAACTCTTGCATGTTCTTATTCCAAACATAATTTTCATTTGTGAGCACCAGCTACACATCAACGGGAGCTGTTCTGATGCAATGCACAAGCACAGAATACAGACAACACCTATGTATGACAGATTTCTGTACTTAAGAAAAAAACAAGAGGGTCACAGGCCTTAGCTCGCTCACCTGAATACCTAAGTAACTAACAAAATCTAAGTAGCTTTTGTGATGTTTTTGTAATGAATGTGTCTCCTGACCTTGATTTTTACCTGGAACCATTTTTGAATGTGGCTGCGATATCATTATATCAAATGTTTTGATAAAGTTTCATCATTGGGCAAACACATGTGACCTCTACTAAAGTGTTTACAAGGTTTCACTTTAGCTCACATGTTTAAATGGATTCATCTCTCACAGAATGAATCAAATTTTAGCCAGTATGGTGTCTCCCCTGCCTGGCACTAAATAAAGTGTTAATAAATACATGTAGGTCAAATAGTGAAACTGTTTTCAGTTTCTCAGTTAATTTATAGGGGTTTAAAGGTCAAACAAGTCTCAAGAGAAACAGTTCTTTTAGTTTTAGCTTATAATTTTATTAGGAACGTAAGTGGTTGTTTATGTTTATGACTTCATCAACATTCCATCATCATCATAATCATTATCATCATCAGCATATTCTTCTTTTCTTCTTTTTGTTTCTCATCATCATTAAACACAAATACAACTTTAACATGAACAAATTATAGCTATCACTTTAATAGTGGTAATCAACCCCAGCAAAAAAAGAAACATCTAGTTGTTTAAAAAAGAAGTATGATGATACTGGTTGTTAAAATAGCACCATTACTATATATTGATTTTGCTGCTTAGCAGGCAGGTCAAATTCTTTGAAACAAGGGTCAAGGTTGAGAGATAAGATTGGATTCCTGACAAGACATACATCCAGGATTGGAGGTCAAACACAATTCAAGTTATAAACAAGTGTTTCTCTCCTAAGTAATTGTCAGCAAAAAAATTGATTAAAGTAATATAAGACGCATATTTCACTGTTGAATTGAGCTGAAAAGAATTAACAGGTCAAAAGAGTTAGTTCAAATGTGGTAACTGACCTAATATCTGCAACTATTCTTGCTACCAGTTGTTTATAAAAAATATATATTATATTCGATATCTTACATGACTCACCCAGTTCTCTAAGCCGAGCGGAGCTGCCGAGTATTTATGAAAGCGATAGGATTTGAGTCTTTCTCATAAAGTCACTTTACTGACACCTCATTTATAATACAGTTAATTATTTAAAGAAGCATGGCCGAAGATGTGGTTGACAGAGACACGAAGGTAACTGTATTCATTATTTCATAATTGTCATATGTTTTCGCGGTGAGTCCCAGGTTTTAAACTTACCAAAATTACATCAAAAACGAAAGTACGGTTGATATTCAAATGCATTATTTTTCTCTTTCAGGGATATTGTTTTAGTATGTTGATGCGGCATTAACAAATATAAGTGTATATGAAGTGAAAACAACAAAAATAAACAACGGTTGCGATAGACACCTATATACTGTTAGATGCATCTAATATCAATTTAAGGGTATTCAGATATTCTAAAACATGTTTGTTGCTGTTCATCAACAACAACATCAACACTAATTTCCCAATTTAAGTAAAAACGCCGCGTTTTTCTCCCAATCCAAAGGGACCCAGCCCCATTCCCAAAATGGTGAAAAAACACACTGATTCTACAGTTGGAAAAGACAAAGGGCCATAATTCAACTTAAAGTAGAAGTCAAAATNGGGAAGTACATTACACTGTGTATCTACCTATTGTTTAAGAAGAGTCACTGGTAGGAACACAATCCAGATACTATAAAAAGGGAAGTACATTACACTGTTTATCTATCTCTTGTTTAAGAAGAGTCACTGGAAGGAACACAATCCAGATACTATAAAATGGGGAGTACATTACACTGTTTATCTATCTATTGTTTAAGAAGAGTCTCTGGTAGGAACACAATCCAGATACTATAAAATGGGAAGTACATTACACTGTGTATCTATCTCTTGTTTAAGAAGAGTCACTNAAAAGTAACGTACAATAACAAGTATATAAATATGACGTCAAATAAAATGGGAATGTTTGCGGCAACGTCGTGCGACGACGCGCCAAAATCCCAACATATTACACAGGCTAATCTGGGACGACACTTTATGCACATGCATTATGCCCAGTTTCCTCAGAACACGACACATATGTGTATATATGCTAAATTGACACTACAACTCTTGCATGTTCTTATTCCCAACATAATTTTCATTTGTGAGCACCACCTACACATCAACGGGAGCTGTTCTGATGCAATGCACAAGCACAAAATACAGACAACACCTATGTATGACAGATTTCTGTACTTAAGAAAAAAACAAGAGGGTCAGGCCATAGCTCGCTCACCTGAAAACCTAAGTAACTAACAAAATCTGAGTAGCTTTTGTGATGTTTTTGTAATGAATGTGTCTCCTGACCTTGATTTTTACCTGGAACCATTTTTGAATGTGGCTGCGATATCAAATGTTTTGATAAAGTTTCATCATTGGGCAAACAAATGTGACCTCTACTAAAGTGTTTACAAGGTTTCACTTTAGCTCACATGTTTAAATGGATTCATCTCTCACATCTAATGAATCAAATTTTAGCCAGTATGGTGTCTCCCCTGCCTGGCACAAAATAAAGTGTTACTAAATGTACTAGGTCAAATATTGAAACTGCATTCAGTTTCTCAGTTAATTTATAGGGGTTGAAAGGTCAAACAAGTCTCAAGAGAAACAGTTCTTTTAGTTTTAGCTTATAATTTTATTAGAAACGTAAGTGGTTGTTTATGTTTATGACTTCATCAACATTCCATCATCATCATAATCATTATCATCATCAGCATCTTCTTCTTCTCTTCTTTTTGTTTCTCATCATCATTAAATACAAATACAACTTAAACATGAAAAATCATAGCTATCACTTCAAAAGTGGTAATCAACCCCAGCAAAAAAAGAAACATCTAGTTGTTTTAAAAGAAGTATGATGATACTGGTTGTTAAATAGCACCATTACTATATATTGATTTTGTTGCTTAGCAGGCAGGTCAAACGCTTTGAAACAAGGGTCAAGGTTGAGAGATAAGATTGGATTCCTGACAAGACATACATCCAGGATTGGAGGTTCAGGCCTTTCTCTGCCTATCTCACGGGTCCGATAGTCGGACCCATTCCCCATGCCAAATATGCACGTTTTTTCCCCAATTCTCCAAAAAAAATCCGCCCCTCCAAATTTTTTTTTAAGAAAGAAGTGTCTTATGACTTATGACCATTAGACTCTATATCTCAATTTTATGTTTTAAACAACCTACAAAATATATAACCATATTTTATATGAATTTTATCCAAAATGGCTAAAAAACTCCCGGCCCAAATAATGCTTTTGTCGATGAAAATTCTTCCCAATTTGGAAGATTTCGCGACTCGAAAAATCCCCATTTTGCTAGGTACTTTTTCCCCAACTAGACAGAAAAAGGCCTGAGGTTAAACACAATTCAAGTTATAAACAAGTGTTTCTCCCCTAAGTAATTGTCAGCAAAAAAAATGATTAAAGTGATAGAAGACGCATATTTCACTGTTGAATTGAGCTGAAAAGAATTAACAGGTCAAAAGAGTTAGTAAAAATGTGGTTACTGACCTATTATCTGCAACTCATCTTGCTACCAGTTGTTTATAAAAAATATATATTATATTTGATATCTTACATGACTAACCCAGTTCTCTAAGCCGAGCGGAGCTGCCCAGTATTTATGAAAGCGATACGATTTGAGTCTTTCAGTCTCTCATAAAGTCACTTTACTGACTGCTCATTTATAATACAGTTCTTTAAAGAAGCATGGCGGAAGATGTGGTTGATGAGACACGAAGGTAAATGTATTTATAATTTCATAATTGTCATATGCTGTTGCGGTGAGTCCCAGATTTTAAGCTTACCAAAATTATGTCAAAAATGAAAGTATGGTTGATATTCAAAAGCAATATTTTTCTCTTTCCGGGATATTGTTTTAGTATGTTGATGCTGCATTAACAAATATAAGTGTATATGAAGTGAAAACACCAAAAATAAACAACGGTTGCGATAGACACCTATATACTGTTAGATGTGTCTAATATCACTTTAAGGGTATTAAGATATTCTAAAACATGTATGTTGCTGTTCATCAACAACAACACTAATTTCCCAATTTAAGTAAAAACACCGCATTTTTTTCCCAATCCAAAGGGACCCAGCCCCATTCCCAAAATGGTGAAAAAAACACACTGATTCTACAGTTGGAACAGACAAAGGGCCATAATTCAACTTAAAGTAGAAGTCAAAATTCCTTTCCTTATGATCATATTCACATTGAGGTAATTAACCCTTTGCATGCTGGGAAATTTGTCGTCTGCTAAAATGTTGTCTGCTAAATTTCTAAAATTAGCATTTTCTTCGATTTTTTTCAAAGAATAATATCAGAATAGCAAACAGTTTGGATCCTGATGAGACGCCACGTTCTGTGGCGTCTCATCTGGATCCAAACTGTTTGCAAAGGCCTTCAAAATCCGGTTCCAGCGCTCAAAGGGTTAACTTAAATTTAAACTTTATCATTTATAAGATCGCACATACTGGCGTTGAATGCCACTGAGGAAGTACATGAAATTTAAGAATTTTGAAGAAATGGCAAATAATGATGGGAAGTAAATGAATAGAAGGAGCATTGTAGTAAGGTCTTTTTAAATAATGTGAACTAAAGCCTTTATTTAAAATGTAAAAATATCAGGCTGTCAGTATTGTTTGTCTGCTAGTAGATTGTATTTATAAACATAATTTGTGAAAGGTTGTGATTATGTTACTTAGGTGCTTTTGTTTGGTTAAATCGGTGCTATTTTTGTTAAGTTCACATACTTTGTTACCTATTTTTCAGTATTTGGTTTTATATACCATATTAACCGGTACTAGATTTCAATGGTTGCTTATGCGTTCCTACAGCTGTATACTGTGGTGTACATGTATATATTTTATATTGAAATGATATATAGTTTACATTTTCATTCACTTTTTGCTGTAGCCAATTTGGAACTGACAGTTAATTCATGGACATAATTATGTCAGTTTACTGTGACGTCACTTGTTATATTCATAACAATTCATATATTTGATGTGCAAATTTATGCTACGAATATCTAGTTGTTAAGCTGTATATTTTATGACCACACAATTATTTTATGGTTGTATATACCATGTTTAATAGATTTCAATGGTTGCTTCTGTGTTTCTACAGCTTTATACTGTGATGTATATATTTTACAATGCAACAATTATCTTACACAAGATGAATTAAAGAATCTAAATGCCCAACAGACTTATTGTTATAAGCTACCAAGCCACGAGACAAGGTTTGCGGCTTCATAATGTAAAGCAGTGGCAAGTTTTGAAAATGAATTACTTGCATGGCTGTAAATTTGTTTAGTTCGTATTGTTGACATTTGTAATTTTAGCTGTACCAACCTCCTGTTCATCTGTGTAATGCTGCTGGTTAAAGTTTGCATGCCCTATCTTCATGTCTCAGTTTCTGCTACAAAACTTCACAAACGTGTTCAGGGTCATTGTGAGTTAACTTACCTAGGCAAATTCATGCTCTGATGCCCTCTATATCACTTTTTTTTAAGAGTCAGGTTATGGTTTGCATGCATGCAAGATGAATTCATGCAAGCCATTAATAAATATCTCTATAGCTACTTTTATATTTAATTGCTTATTCATACATTACTTCAGGATTATTGTGCAAAGTCACTGACCAAAGTCCATAACTTGACCTGCAATTCAACAGAACTCCAAATCTTCCGAAGACATTCAATTAAAATGTACACGCCTTCAGGGTCTTAACCCTTTGAGCGCTGGAACCGGATTTTGAAGGCCTTTGCAAACAGTTTGGATCCAGATGAGACGCCACAGAATGTGGCGTCTCATCAGGATCCAAACTGTTTGCTGTTCTGATAGTATTCTTTAAAAAAATATCAAAGAAAATGCTAATTTTAGAAATTCAGCAGACGACATTTTAGCAGACGACAAATTTCCCAGCATGCAAAGGGTTAAGAAACTTGTATTCTATTATAAGCAACAGTGACTTTGACCAATCTGACCCCCAAGTACTGGGTCTCAATGCAGGCATGCTATATTCAAAGTATCATCATAGTTGGTAAAAGCAAACTAAAAATATTGCTTAGTAAAACAAAAACCTTAACCTAAATTACAAAAGGGGGCATTATTCTTCTTAATTGCAGGTCAGAATTGTGGCACTTGGTCAGT
>VMBQ01000111.1:7367-20972 GCA_007657795.1 Dreissena rostriformis | reverse complement strand
GATAAGAGCCCCGTTCTGGGAAAACAGGACTTAACCCTTTGCATGCTGGGTAATTTGTCGTCTGCTAAAATGTCGTCTGCTGAATTTCTAAAATTAGCATTTTCTTTGATTTTTTTCAAAGAATACTATCAGAATAGCAAACAGTTTGGATCCTGATGAGACGCCACGTTCTGTGGCGTCTCATCTGGATCC
Source organism: Dreissena rostriformis (assembly GCA_007657795.1). Lineage (NCBI taxonomy): Eukaryota > Metazoa > Mollusca > Bivalvia > Myida > Dreissenidae > Dreissena > Dreissena rostriformis. Next base: position 20,780 of record VMBQ01000111.1, on the reverse strand, counting down.
AAACTGTTTGCAAAAACCTTCAAAATCCGGTTCGCAGCGCTCAAAGGGTTAACACCCACAAAGTTGCATGTTGAAATCTTGTATAGTATCTGAGAAATAGCCCTGAAAAGTTACATCATACACAAACAACAATGGACAATAACTCATATTTAGGCAAGTGAAGGGTTATGGTTCTTGTCATGGCACTTCTCCTCATTTATATCTATACGCCCATGAAGTTTCATGTTGAAATCTTATATAGTTTATGAGTTATAGTCCTGAAAAGTCACACCATACAAAAACAACAAAGGGCAATCACTCTTATTTAAGAAAGTGTAGGCTTATCGTTCTTAAGCATGGCACTCCTCATCGATATCTATACACCCATGAAGTTTCATGTTGATATCTTATATATTTTCTGAGATATAGCCCGAAAAAGTTTGTAACAGACGGACATACTGACAGACTGATGGACAATGCCAATTTTATATCACTCCGGCTTTGGCAAGGGATAACTAAGAGGAGTTGACAACAAAAAAGTTTGGGACTATATATTCGTAAGTGTAGAAAAAATAGACAAAGGGCCATAATTCTGCACAAACTTGGTTTTGAACTCAGTCGAGGTATCATTGGGACAATTAAATCTTCTGACCAAGTTTCATAAACATTTGAAAATAAATGGGGCCTTTTAAGATTATAAACCAGTCGAATGTTGTCGACAAGCACAACAATTGACGGACAAAAGGCGATTACAAACACCATCGATTGCTCAGCAATGCTTAGTATTGCATTAATGAAGTTTCATCTTCAGTGTATTAAAAATCTAACTCAACTGACGCTGTTAATAATTATTATACTCACCAAAATTTCTGAAATCCTGACTGATTATTCAATATTCATACAACTTTTACATACAGATATACAGATACTCAAACTCTTAACCACATTATAGATAGCAGACAGCATATCTGAACCTTCCCTGCAGTCCACAGTCAATATTCCATGTGATTTCAAACACAAGTGTATTCAATGGGGTTGACCGAGAGGTCAACTAACTGCACACCAACCAAACAACCTGTCCAATGGCGTATGACGGCCATTCACTGCAGACTCTCCCTGATCTGAGGTGTATTCACCAAAGTTGAATCAAAGGTCACATTCCCCCATACCATGCTGGCTTCTTGTGGTGATAGTGTATCAGACTGATTAAGTGATGCACTGCTAATATTGGATATTCAAAGGGTAATAAACCAGGTTGCCATGGCAGGTCAAAGGTCACAGGAAGAAGTACATGTATCACAGGAAATGTATATTCTGACAGAGAAATCATTAATAATTATACAGTGCATGGTCAGAGTTTACATCTGAATTTTCCAGAAATTGACCTGTTGCACTTCAAAAGACTTATGGCAATACAAAATATTGTTCCGATATGGTCAGATAAAGAAACCAATTGCTTAAATTACAGAAGTACCATACCCGGAAATTTCTTTAAACAAGATGTCCAACAAGGGCGAAGACCGCTAACCTGAGTGATCACCATTTAATGAGCTTAACCCATTTATGCCTTGTGGACTCTCCCATCCTTCTAAATTGGATCAATTTATTTCCAAAGTTAGGGATGTCTAGTATATTTATTTCTATATATAGAATATTTCTTACAGAAATTTCTTTAAGCAAACAGCGCAAACCCTGATGGTAGACCATCTGGGTCTAGGCTGTTTGCCAAGGCCTTTTTTCTAGACGCTAGGTATAAATGGGTTAATGAGCTTTATTATGTACAAACACATCATTTTACTATCAATTTTATAAGAAAATGTAATTGCTAAAAGGACTGGTTATATAAAACATTTCTGCCTATAAAAGTGTTTACTTGTTAAAGTGAGGTCACTTGTGAACAAAATTAAGGTAACTCACTCATTTGCATGTTCTGCAAATCATGTAGGGTATTTCCGACATTAAACACTCAACTCTGTTATACAGAACAAAAAAATAAGCATCACCTTTCAAATTTAAAAAACACTTTGTAATACAATTGGAACTGGAATATAGAATAATAGATTTGAAAACTGTGTAGTGTTTAAATGTTCATAATATCCTTCATCATACTTCCCTCCAATGATCATTTAATGTTTTAACTCTTTCAGTGCTGGAACCAAATTTTGAAGGCCTTTGCAAACAGTTTGGATCCAGATGAGACGCCACAGAAAGTGGCGTCTCATCAGGATCGAAACTGTTTGCTATTCTGATAGTATTCTTTGAAAAAAAATCAAAGAAAATGCTTATTTTAGAAATTCAGCAGAAAACATTTAAGCAGACGACAAATTTCCCAGCATGCAAAGGGTTAAGGTGCATCCTGGATAGAAGAATGAATCACACCAACAAATAACAATGGTTGTTAAAAAACGTAAAGTGGAATCATCAATTTAATCTGTCACAACATATCATATCATGTGTACGTTAAATAGAAATGGATTATAGCTCTTTGGTGGGTAGAACGTGTTGCATTTGTTTGATATCCTTATACTGTTTGACAAGTAAACCCAATTTTCTTCTTTCATTGGAATCATGCCTTTTAATGCCCCCGGTAGGCTGGCATATAGCAGTTGAACTGTAGGTCAAAGGTCAAATTGTTGTTTTTTTTTTACTTTTTTTTTTCAAAGCGGCGCAGTAGGGGGCGTTGTGTTTCTTACAAACACATCTCTTGTTCTGTTGAAGAGTATTCTATAATTATACTAAATAATAACTTTACTATTCTGGAATGTTCTGGGAAAAAACAGACAAAATGACAACATTTGGATTCAATCAGAAATAATTTAAATTTTAAACTATGATTTTATTATTATTTAGGGATAAGTTGAAATGGTTGAAAACTATTGTGTACGAATGAGAGTTTGTTTATTTATTACGACACTAGTTCACATTCACAATTACATTGGAGACGCTGACCGAATATTTTGACCTGTTATTACCGATGACACTATTTTAGCCCCGCCCACATTTGCCATTATCATGCTTCTCTGCAATGGTAAATCATTCACTTGGACCTATTTTTCATAGGAATATCGTTAAAAAGTCAACACAAAAATTGATCTCGGTCAAAGGTTTCAAATGCATTTATGAATAAGGGATTATTTCAACAGTTTTGACCAGGAAGCGTGGATTTAGTAAACATACCGATAATAAAAATACGTGAAATATTACCTGAATGAATAACAAAATGCCATTGTTAACCCATTTATACCTAGCGTCTACAAAAAAGGCCTAGGCAAACAGCGTAGACCATGATGAGACGCGGCATAATGCAGCGTCTCATCTGGGTCTATGCTGTTTGCTTAAATGAATTTCTGTAAGAAATATTCTAAAAATAGAAAAAAAATGAAATTTTGAGATGCGCACTTCTCAAAATAGTGAAAAACTGCCATTCTCTAAGACGGATAAAAAGCCCTAGAATAATACATTTAATATATGGTTGATGACTTTTGGTATCATGTTATATCAGACTTGTCTGATATCACTTATTATCAAAATTCATAAACCATATATTCTCTATCTATCATGTTAACTGTAATCAAAAATCATCAACCATATTTTCTCTATTAATCAGTTTATTTTGGCCATAAACACTTAAATTAGGTCATTAATTCTTCTTGAATGCTTTGAGCTTTTATTTCACAGGAAATGTATATTCTGACAGAGAAATCATTTATTATTATATTTTCGATTTCGGAATACTCGGTGTCGTCCATTTCAAAAACTTACACATTTCCATGAACAGTTGACATATTTGAAACTTGGATTTATATCATTATTCTGCGATCACACCATATCAGGTAAGTTGTTTATTTTTGCAAATTAGGGATATATTTATGATTCTTTTGTGCTTATTTATGCCAGAAAAAAGTTTATGTGGCTCAAATTACTGATTTAAGTGCCGTCTGGATTCCATGCCGCAAGTTTTACAATAAAAATAGCTTTCAGTTTAAACCTATTTATTTTAGCTCCATTGCATCAAAGCCTAAGGCTTATTTGAAACGCTATCGAGTCCGTTTCCTGGGATTAGAACCAGTACTTTGTGTCTATAAGATATATCTAAAGAACGCTCCCACAATGGGGATCAAACCCATGACCTCCTGGTCACTAGGTAGACACCATATCCACTACGCTACGGCGACCTTAAAAACAAGGATATCAGTAAAACTGATGGATGCTCCCCAATGATGCTTTGTTGATATATGGGTAAATTGTGTGAAAAAAATGACCTTGAGAAAATCTATTATAAGCCTTGGTGACCTTTACCTTGACCCCAGTGACCTCAAACCTCATCAAAAGGTAGAATTCCATGCAAGGTACCTACATGCCATATATGGAAGAGATCGGTAAATTATTGAAGGCGCTATGAGAAACTGCAACAAAAGTGTGACAGAAGGAAGGAATAACGGAAGTTCAAACTGGCAACTATATGCTCCCCATATATATATATATGGGGAGCATAAAAAGGCCTTAAGGAGTTGCAACTCTTAGCGACCCGGAGGGTTAGTCCATATAAACGGACTCCCAGAGCCTATGATAATTTTTGCTATAACGGCTCTGAGAGTCCATATGCACCCCTTCATAAACATGGGTGCAAAATTTAATCAACAATGCAAGTGTTAAGGAACACTGAAACTGCAAGAACATCAAAGTTTACCTGTCTTAACCACAAACTCATGCAAATGGTACCATTAAAGCAAGAAATAATTGCTTTTTATTGACATTGTTTACCTTTCGCACGATGTATCCACCATCTTTGAGAAGGGAAAAAACTGACCCAATATCAGTAAGGTAGCACTACACCAATATTTTGCGCATCGAGTTATGTGATGGAGCCTATTAAAGTCGACAACGATGTGGTATTTGGTACAGAATACACTGTTTCAAATTTAAACATAAACATGTCAGCGAGAGAAGTTTGTTGAAACATCATCGTGTTTTTATAGGGTGCATGCAAAGGATAACATCCATAGGTTGCCATTCAGGTAAATTTAACATGTTTATGAAGTTTGTTCATTATTTTCCTCAATTTGTCTTGAACGACGTCTGTTTAGTGAAGCGCACAGATTCCGTGCGCTGAACTGCACCCATGTTTATGAAGGGGTGCATATGGCCTCCCAGAGTTGTCAAAGCAAAAATTATCATAGGCTCTGGGAGTCCGTTTATATGGACTACCCAGAGGTAGCTGCAATAATTCAACTCTCAGCTTTATATCCCAATGGGTTGCTGAGAGTTGCAATGCGTCGTCTAATATCCATGGGTGCAAAATTTAATCAACAATGCAAGGGTTAAGGAACACTGAAACTGCAAGAACTTATCAAAGTTTACCTGTGTAAACCACAAAGTATCCAAATGGTACCATTAAAGCAAGATATAATTGCTTTTTATTGACTTAGTTCTTCTTTCGTACGCTCTATCCACCATATTGAAAACTGTTATTTTGTTGACGACTTAAAAGTGTTGTTGTTGTTTAGGTCACGGTACACCAATATTTTGCACATCGGGTTACATGTATGTGATGTAGCCTAAGTCCATGACGGTGTAAAATATTTGTCACAAAGTATACTGTTTCAAATTTCAAAACATAAAAATGTCAACGAGGATAGTGTGTTGAAACATCGTCGTGTTTTTCAGGGTGCATGCACAGGATAACGTTTTTGGGTTGCCATTCAGGTAAATTTAACATGTTTATGAAGTTTATTCATTATTTTCCTCAGTATGTCTCGAACGACATCTGTTTAGTGAAGCGCACGGATTCCGTGCGCTGAACTGCACCCATGTTTATGAAGGGGTGCATATGGACTCCCAGAGCCGTCAAAGCAAAAATTATCATAGGCTCTGGGAGTCCATTTATATGGACTACCTGGAGGGTCAGTAGGTGGGAGTTGGATGATTGCAACTAATTAGTAGGTAATAGGTTGAATGTAGTCTTATTTATAAGACGTTGCCAAGAATTTAGAGATACTTTTTACACGGGCTAAATTCTTTGGAACGTCTTATCGGCGAACGATTCAATTTGTGGTGGATATCAGAAAGTTTAAATTTTCATCAATATGCTTAAAATTGCAAAATAACATTACCAACTCGATACAGTTTTAGTTCAGAAATCCATTTTTACCTCAAATATCTTGGAATTGAAGTTAAAAGGCATAATTTGTTTCAGTTAAACTTCTGCTTAAATCGCAATACAATCACTGACCTCTCGCCATGTTATGAAATATTTAAATATCAACCAATCAGAAGAAGGCATTACGGTGTAATAGNTGGCATGCATGTGTATCTCATGGAGCTGCACATTTTGAGTGGTGAAAGGTCAAGGTCATCCTTCAAGGTCAAAGTTTTTTTTTTTTTTTAAAGCAGCGCAGTGGGGGGCATTGTGTTTCTGACAAACACATCTCTTGTTATTTTATTTTTTTTTCAGACTTTACAAAACCATAATATTATATTACAATAAAATAAGGGCAACCCACTTGTAAGGGCGAAACGACTCAGGGTGACTTAGGGCGAACAGGTATAAGGGCGAAACAACCCGATACCCCTGGAGTCACAAAAACTTCTGGGGATGCAAAGTTTTGAATTATGTGAGTGCTTTCAATTCGGGGACTCATAGATTTGCAAGTTATCGAGTCCCAGGACTTAAGATGAGAGAGAAAATTTGCAAAAATACCGGTATCACTGTTAGGTTGATGATTAAGACCTTTAAATTACTGGGTAATTGGCATTTGCAGTTGATGAATCTTTTTCAATGACAATGTACAACTTCCATCAGACTCAAGATAACCTCATCCGTTTTATTAAAATATGCTTGAATCTCAATGCAATGTGACGTAGTGACATACATGTGTATATTGTTTATTGTAGATATAAATCGTGCCAGAAACCTCGTTTGAAACTTCACTTGAAGGACACTTAAAAAAATAAAGATGGAAAAAAAACGAGTCCGGTAAGTTAAAATGTTTAGTAAAAATTACACTAAAGTGTAGTCACAGTTTTTTTTAGAGTTTTGATTGTTATGCTACATGGTCAACATCCAACATATTTAGTAATTTCTTTAAGAAATTATTCTGTAATAAAATATTTAATTAGTAAACAATCGAAATATATAAAAAAATATGAGCAAATCTCAACATTTGATGGTCATCTGCTAAAGTTTATATCACAAAAGACACATATTTTTGTTTCGTAATATTATTAAAGTTTTAAGTGTGCCGGTACATGATCAACATACTTCAAGTCACATTTATTGCCCAATCTTCAGAAAACTTCCTCAGAACATTTTTATCCCCATGATATCTCGGTAAAATTAGTAACCAGGTCACATTGGGTAAAAAACTTAAGGTCACATTTTTGCACAATTCACATGAAACTTGCTCAAAATATTTGTTCAAATGGTGTAAATGCTGGTTCTGATTCAATTTAAAAACTTGTGCTCTTAGTCTTACAGTTTTCCTTAAATGGCTTAATTACAATGTGACCACTCTTGAAGTTGCATGTTTTGCTCAATCATCATGAAAACTGATAAGAACATTTTGTTCTAATGGTATCAATGTTGATTTCAAAATGGTTCTTGTTTGTTGAAAAATGTGGCTTTTAGGGGGGTGGGGCATTTAACCATAAACAGCTAAAGTGAAACCTTTTGTACACTCTAGAAGTCACATATTTTGCCCAATTGTGAAGAAACTAGATCAGATGTAGTTACTAATGCTCTAACCCCATTAACAAATAACTGATCAATGAAATACTTTATTTCAGGGGAAAAGGCAAACAACTAAAAAAGTAAGTGTACATGCATGTCTATAGACTTTAAATGAAACTGAGTTTAAAAAATCGATCTGTTAGCAAAAGGATTTACTAACATACACAAGAATTGGAAAATTGGACACTCTTCACTGACTATTGTGTTCTCTAATGATTAGTTATATTATGGTACCTCTTAATATATATGTGGAGCGTCGTGAGAAAACCGGGCAAAATGCATGTGCGTAAAGTGTCGTCCCAGATTAGCCTGTGCAGTCCGCACAGGCTAATCAGGGACGACACTTTACGCCTAAACTGGATTTTCGCTTAGAAGCGACATCATTTAAACGAAAAAATTCATAAAAGCGGACATTGTCATCCCTGATTAGCCTGTGCAGACTGCACAGGCTAATCTGGGATGACAATTTACGCACAAGCATTATGCCCGGTTTTCTCAAAACGCGACACATATGTGGATATAACACATTTGAAAGTGCTCATGGTGAGCTATTGTGATCGCCTTTTATGTGTCGTGTGTCGTCCGTCGTGTGGCGGCAACATTTACCTTGTGAACACTCTAGAGGCCACATTTATTGCCCAATCTTCATGAAACTTAATCAAAACATGTGTCCCAATGATATCTTGGACGAGTTTGAAAATGGTCCCGGTTGGTTGAAAAACATGGCTGCCAGGGGCGTGGCAGTTTTCCTTACATGGCTTTAGTAAAACCTTGTGAACACTCTAGAGGCCACATTTTTTGTCCAATCTTCATAAAACTTGGTCATTAAATGTGTCCCAATGATATCTTGGATGAGTTTGAAAATGATTCTGGTTGGTTGAAAAAAATTCTGCCAGGGGGCGAGGCAGTTTTCCTTATATGTCTATAGTAAAACTTTGTGAACACTCTAGAGGCCACATTTATTGTCCAATCTTCATGAAACTTGGTCAGAACATGCGTCCCAATGATATCTTGGACGAGTTTTGAAAATGGTTCCGGTTGGTTGAAAAACATGGCTGCCAGGGGGCATGGCAGTTTTCCTTATATGGCTTTAGTAAAAAGTATTGACCAATCTTCATCAAACTGGGTCAGAATATTTGTCCCAATAATATCTCTGCTGGGTTCGAAAATGGGTCTGGTCCGTTAAAAAACATGGCCACCAGGAGGCGGGGCAGTTTTTCTTGTATGGCTGGCTATATAGTGAAACCTTGTTTACTTTCTAGAAGTCACATTTATATTCCAATCTACATGAAACTTTATGTTTCATAAAGTACTTTTATCATTTTAAACTCCACCTCCTCAGAATAGTTTAGTTCCTTCGGGTCTCAGGTGAGCGCCTTAGGGCCCATGGTCAATATGTATGGTACTCATAAATTCATGCAAAAAGTACAAAAGTGACATTTCACCAGGAACATACCGGTATCACCTGTCAATACCACCTTTTGTTTTCTTGCAGTTGGTGTGGCGAGTGTTGCATGCTGTTTGCTTCAAAATACTTGTTCCAAAAACATAATATTGCCGCTCATAATAAGAAGTCAGCATATACATGCGAATACTGCTGCAAAGAATTTATAAAGGTGAGATGAGATTTTCAGTGTTTTCATTCACTGCATATTGAGAAAGTGGCATTTTGAATATGTTGTTCGCCTTGGGACCATGAGGTCCTTTTTATGCCCCTGGTAGGGTGGCATATAGCAGTTGAACTGTCAGTCCGTCTGTCTGTCAGTCTGTGCGTCCGTCCGAAAACTTTTACATTGGCCATAACTTTTGCAATATTGAAGATATTGATATTCGGCATGCATGTGTATCTCATGGAGCTGCACATTTTTGAGTGCTGAAAGGTCAAGGTCATCCTTCAAGGTCAAGGTCATCCTTCAAGGTCAAAGTTCAAAAAACAAAATCTAAGGGAAGTAACAAGCTTTAAAGGGATATAAGATCGTTATCACAAGGGAAGTAATAATTTTTAAAGGGATATAATAAAAAAAAAAAAAANTGCCAAGAGGAATTCCCTTCTCGTGCCTTGCTGTCAAAGCACAATGCAGACAAACACATGAAATCCTACACCCACCTGTGTGACACATGTGGAAAAAGCTTCCTAAGCGTAATGCCCCTTTTAATAATTTCTCTAATACATCTGAAAATTGCTATGTTATGGGAAAGCCTAAGAGGACAGCAGTGTCTTGCCCAAGAACCAGGTCCCTAGGTTCAGGTCACAATTCAAGGTCAAATGAAGGATATCAGTCCTTAACATTTTGTTTGAATCCGAATATTGTTCAGCATGGAAGGATTTTTTTAATAAATTTGTAAGGTGATCCGAATGAAAATATAGAGGGTCAGAAACAAGAACCAGGTTCCTGGTGTAAGGTCAAGGTTATAATTCAAGGTCAAATTTTGGGAAATTAGTAGATACCACTTTGTAAAGAGCCCAAAAATTGTCCAGCATTGAAGAATTTTGAAATAACTTGGCAAAATGGATAAGAATGATGGGCTGAAGTGTTGTGTGCAAGACCCAGGCCTTTAGGTCTAAGGTCAAAGTTACAATTTAAGGTCAAATTTAAAATACAAGAAATTCATACTGAACTCATTGCCTGAAGCAAAACTTTGTCAAGCAGAGATGGATTTTGAATAAACAACAACTGGGGATAGGTGTTGAGTATGATGAGATGTAGCTTTTGAGACTCAGGTCCCTTGTTCCAAGGTCAAGGTCACATTTCAATGTTTGAGGTCAAATTTAGGAGATAAGTTCTTATCTCTTTGTCTGGAACATAACATAAGCACAGTGATTGTTTTACCTGTGAGTCCTGCGTCCTGGACTCACAAACACCTCTGGGGATGCAAAGTTTCGAATTATGTGAGTCCAAAAAATGCATTGATATTTCTAAAAAATATAATATAGTTTAATATAAGGACTCTTTCTTTCAATTTGGGGACTCCTAGATTTGCAAGTTATCGAGTCCCAGGACTCAGATGAGAAACTTTGTAAAGATATCACTGTAAGCATGAATTGATTTTCAAACAACTGGGAAGAAGCAATCAGCATAATGAGACAAGAGTGTTGCTTGTAAGACTAAGGCATGCATTATCATCATGATGTGTACATTCACCCTTTGAGCGCTGGAACCGGATTTTGAGGGCCTTTGCAAACAGTTTGGATCCAGATGAGACACCACAGAACGTGGCGTCTCATCAGGATCCAAACTGTTTGCTATTCTGATAGTATTCTTTGAAAAAATTTGAAGAAAATGCTAATTTTAGAAATTCAGCAGACGACATTTTAGCAGACGACAAATTACCCAGCATGCAAAGGGTTAATGATGTCATTCAATTATCTGGTATTTCCAACTTTTGAATACAGGAATCAATTTCTCATTGTGAAATTCTGTCTGGTATTTTCTTTTATACGCCGTAAATCCTTTAAAATGGTCTTCAACCCATATTTACCTTTACTCTCTATTCTATCAGAAGAGCCACTTGCGCGAACATAGCACAGTACACTGTGACACGAGGGACTTCCATTGCACGCTGTGCGATCTCACATACAAGTCTGCACGTGGACTGAAGAGTCATGCGAAGGAGAACCATAGAGTCGTTTGCACCGAAACAAGGGATGAGAATAATGTGATGAGTGTTTCCATGACTGTGGTGAAGATAAAGAAAGGGTTAGAGAACTATTGTTATAAATTGTCAGTTACGCGATATTTAGTGACATTATATCATGGAAAGATGTTTGAGATTAGTGGGAAGATTTGTCCATGTTTTATTTTAAACATATTTATTCCAAACGACATGCATATTATTCATAGAATATCATGCAACATTGATGATATGTACATGTTTGAATGGGATTGGAATGAAATACAAGATTATATCATGGAAAGATTATATCATGGAAAGATTTTTGACATAAGGGTGGAGATTTGTCCATGTTTATTTTAAACATATTTATTCCAAAACGACATGCATATTATGCGTAGAATTTCATGCAGCATTTATAATGTGTACATGTTTGAATGGGATTGGAAAGAAATACAAGGTCTTGTATAGTTTGTCCATGTTTTTAGTTAAAATTCCTGAAAAAAAAAATAAACAAAATTCTCATATTGGCCTGTGGACTGAGCTCTCAATAGTAAACTTTTACAAATACTTATGGTTATCATCATTAGGATGTGTTTATAATAACTACCAAACTACTAGTTGTTCAGCTGATTAGACATAAAAGTTAACCATTTACCGCTCAGATACCCATTTTGACCCATTTGTAGTTCCTTATAAAAAGAATTGAATCGAAGATTTTTCTTAAAAGATTCAATTTTAAATGCTTCCTTTCCAACCCTAAGATACTGATGAGCAGCAAATAGCATAAAACCTGAACAGACTGCAAGTTACTCACAGGCTGTTCTGGTATGCTGTTTGCATATAGCCATTTTAACTTTGCTTTTGAGCGGGAAAGGTTTAAAAGCTCCATAACTTTCTATTAGCAGCCTAACCTGCTCTGAGTGCTTGGAGGATTTCCCATCACGTGCCGAGCTGTTACAGCACAATGCAGAACAACACATCGAATCCTACAAGCATCTGTGTGACACATGCGGGAAAAGATTCCTCAGGGTAATTGTCCCTTAAATGAGTATTGTTTAGTTTTTGAAAGTCTCATATTATTTTAAATTGCCTTTAATTGATATTGTTAATGTTTGTTTTTTTTTCATTTTCTTGGAATGCTTATGTACTATACAAATACAGTTATGGTTTTTATTGGTGTATTAAAAGTAACTTGTTATCTTTTTATGCCCCCTTTTTAAAAAAAAGGAGGTATATTGTTTTTGGCCTTTCTGTCATACTGTCTGTCATTCTGTCCTAAAACTTTAACCTAGGTTAAATTTTTGTCATAACTTTTGCAATATTGGTCATAGCAACTTGATATTTGGCATGCATGTGTATCTCATGGAGCTGCACATTTTGAGTGGTGAAAGGTCAAGGTCATCCTTCAAGGTAAAAAAAACAAAAACATTTAAAGCGGTGCAATAGGGGGCATTGTGTTTCTGACAAACGCATCTCTTGTTTTGTACTTAAATTATTTTTATTGTTTGGTTTGTATACAGTGGGTATTACATTTGAATGTGGACTTCGGAAATGCTTCCAATCCATTGAAAAACATGGCTTCAATGGGGGGGGGGGGGTTTAGTTTTTATTTCTGTGGTTAGTGTAACCTTGAGAAAAATTCATGTTAAATTCAGTTTTGTTTGTTGGGGTCTCAGGTGAGGGCCTTCGTTCTTTTGGCCTTCTTGTTATATTAAATGAAAGCATTCACCATAAAGTATTTGAGCATTTTTTTTTAATTAACGCTGTACATGGCAATTATTATCCCCTGCCAGAGGCGGAGGGATATTGTTTTGGCGTTGTCCGTCCGTCCGGCTGTCTGTCCGGCACTTTTGTGTCCGGAGCCATATCTTGGAAGTGCTTTGGCGGATTTCATTGAAACTTGGTATGAGTATATATATAGATAAGACGATGATGCACGCCAAATGGCATTGTACACTATCTGTTAATAACGGAGTTATGGCCCTTTGTATCTTGAAAAAATGCTTTTTACTATAGGCACTTTTGTGTCCGGAGCCATATCTTGGAAGTGCTTTGGCGGATTTCATTGAAACTTGGTATGAGTATATATT
>VMBQ01000110.1:330829-415040 GCA_007657795.1 Dreissena rostriformis | reverse complement strand
AACATTTTTTTCTTCAGTTTGAATTATCCAACTCAGTTTTTATTATCGACGTACAGGGGATGTTATTCCTTACTCATAATTTGTTTCAACTTTACCAATTATTGTTTATTCTTTATCCTCACGTGTTAATTCTTCACCAATATGTGTTTATACTTAACCCATGGATGTTTTTTTTACCAATGGGTGTTATACGTGACACATGAGTGTTAATACGGCGTCGTAACCTCGCTTAGGCACGCCGATCTCCACCGACACCCTCCAAGCAAGCACATAATGGACTTATTTTTGCTTTACCTTGACGAAAATACATTATGGAACACATGGGGACCCAAATAGTCATGTTTGGCCATATCCCCGGATTTTAAATTGCGTCTTTCTGTGTGCACGTAATGAATTTGTTGCAGACTAGCACCATTGTTTCCAGCTAGCAGAAGGTTTCAGGACTTTGGATGTTGACAGGGTCTTGATCCGACCCTTTGAGTTAAGAATCCAGACTTGATAAGCCAGAGAGGGAAGCTCGTATATCTTTATTAAAATGACACAAATTTTGTAAGGGGTATATTTAGAATTATTTTACTTCCCATTGGAACGACGCCCAAAGCCTTCAGAACACATTTAGACTCTGAAACAAGTGGGTCGTGGTTTCAGATTATCAAAATGTAAATTTTGGGGATGTAAGAAAGCATTGAACAGTAATTTGATATTGCTATTATATAGCTATATTTTGTATTAATATTTTTGCATCTTTTCTAAAAGTGCTTCTTTGCTAAATTAATTGATACATTTATTTTGAGTGAATATTTAAGTCTGATTTATTAATAATAAGTGTAATAAGGCTAAGGGAAAACCACACAGTCATTTGTGAATGGAATTAAGTTTTCATTTCAAGTATGTGCTATTTGTATCCGTTGATTTCAATAATATCACATGTTATTATTACGCACATGTATTTAGATCCTGCATAAACGATTGTCATTTGTTTATTATACTTTTCATTCGTATTGTTAATTACAGATAACCGTCACATACGTTGTAAGCCACATAGGACATATTTGTTAAAGTATTATCATCTTCGCATTTGTAATCGTTGTCATAACCGTCGTAGACGTCATTGTCGACGTAGTGTTTGTTCACGTCGGCGTCTACGGCGGAATTGTTAATGCAGATGAAATAAAAGTAAAAACGTGACGTGTGAATTACATTGTTTCACCAAACAAGTTTATAATCACGGCCCTTTATATACACATAGTCGGGTCCGGCAACTGACTTTACAGAATTGAACGCATTTAAACGTTATAACCCCATGCTAATTTAGATTGAGTTTTATGTTTCTTCATTATCAAATTATTTTACTGTAAAGAACGATGTACATTAGTATATGGTAAAAAATTAACTAAAGTGTTACTTAATAATAGTTTGTAATGTTAGGCTCTAAAACGCATTGGTTTAAGAGTTAAAGAATAAAGTCCGTAGGGGAATACACTCTGACAACCCCTTCAAAAGACCTGCTAGGAGCTACACTCATATTATGATAATTGCACATTAACCTATGTATTTTTCTATATCGGTTTGACAAATTACATGTATTATATTATGCTATATATATATATAGTTGTATTTTTCCAGTTTTAAATTTATGGAATGAATTTGATTTTCAGGTTCTGCAACTTAACAATCATCTCCATGATGCACAGTTCGACTGAGACGGTGACTTTCAGAGGTTTCACTATACCACCCGACGCAGCTGTTATTTACGACCTTCAATCCGTATTTGATGATCCCGACATATGGGGCGACCCGCGTGTGTTCCGACCAGACAGGTTCATTGACGAGCAAGAGAAGTTAATCAAAAGGGATGAGTTTATTCCATTTTTCATTGGTAAGATTTTGTAAGATTTGGTAAAATGCATTTTTTTGTTATAGTTTCAAAAAAAGTGTTCATTATCGACACACTAAAGTACGTGACATTTGTGATATTTTAACTTACATGTATTCATAGATCTCTTGGTGACAGCAATTTAATATTGTTGTTTCTAAAAACTCTCCGCGCATGCAATATAATACGTTTTACGATAAAGAAACATGCTCTTGAAGAATATCGTTGTTAATAATAATACAAACATGTATATGCTAACATCCACCGTTGCTTACAGGCAAACGCAGTTGTATCGGGGAGTCGCTGGCACGGATGGAACTGCTGCTATTCCTTAGCAGCCTCGTGCAGAGGTTTCGTTTCGAAAGTCCACCTGGGGAAGAAGTCTCCATGGCGACCACGGATGGGGTTTTTGGAATTGTGCATGCGCCGAAGCCTTACAGGATTGTAGCAGTGCCGAGGGTCGGCTGATTGGCAGTGCACATGATTCGCGAAGAATGACAATACAATGATTATGTATCATGCCATTATATACTACAATATGTCAGAAAAAAAAACTGTTTTTAGGTACACAATGTACACTATTCGTGAAAGTTCGGTTTGTTTATTCCACAATTATGGTACTTAATGAGTATGTATTAAAGTCACGTCACGTTTACCTACTCCCACTTTTCTCTGCAATCACAGCCTATCCAATCAAACCTGCCTAGCTGTCAAATGAATCAGTACATTGTGCGCATATATGTTTTTGCAAACGGTTTACAAATTATAAGCTGACAACTTAGGAAAGAAAGTGAACGCCTTTGGTATGAATATGAAATAGGTAGAGTGAGTGTGCTGTGCCTCTGTTTTTGATGTACCAAAAACATATAGAAGGAACACCTATTATAATTCTCACTTTTAATGACGAAACATCGAGTCCATTCTTTAACATATTTTAACAAACAAAGCGCGTATTTGATTACTTGTAATACTGTATTGGAATACAGACAACAGAGTTAATCATCGAATGTTTTTTCCGTAACATGTTTGAAAATTAAAATGCAAATATCGTTATTTATAGTGTGAATAAAGTCTGTTCTTTGCATGGCCTTAATTTATCACACAACATATTTACCGTCATAATACACAAAGTCAATAACATAAGATGGTCAGTGATGCAAATAATACTATAAAACAATGTATTCATTTCTGATCAATAGTAACGTTACTATAATATCTTTAGTATAAATGTGCGCAAACTAAAATCTTATATGTTATGGATTGAAGCAGGTTGTGTGGTTTATGACCTTCATTGTTACCAAGTTTTGTATGCGTAACTCATGTAACAATTGTGCACGCATCAGGAGCTGTTCATATTGGCCAATAGACAAGTGAAATGAAGATGGATTGCATCATTTTGCAACATGTTAAAACTATTTTCCGAAAATCGAATGAAAATGAAAATGGATTTCTGAATATAAGTACTTTTTGTTATCTGTTTTTTAAACGTTTCATTTTACAAGACAACGATGTGACTTTATGGTCTACGTTACAGGGCCTTGTTTAATGACATACAACATCATTGTTTTGGGTTAAGACATATATCACGGGATTGTATAAAAAAGTGGTATAATAATTCGTACTCAAAATCGTGGAAACCCTTGAAATTTATCATAGAACTTTCATTTATTCTTTAAATGCACTATGCATATCTACTCCTTCGATCAGGTAATGTTATGTTGTTTTTCAAAGACCACGTGATAATTGTGTTACACACCTTCAAAGCCACATTCGGAATTCCGTCGTCAGTGCAAAGACTGTTTAATTACACCGACAAACGCGTTAACTATATGTAATAGCTTGTTAATTTAAGAGGCCTATGATAATTGCACTCAGTATATGCTTATCAGAATCATTAACAGTAAATTGATAAATTTTCACAGGACATATATATATGTTAGCCTCCACCGTGCTGACCTCGGTTCATGTAAACATTCATTTGCAGTGTTTCTAACATACAATTTTACTTCACATGTTCTGTCGCTTTCGGACAATTTCCGATCATTTAGGCAAGTTCTTATATAATGGCAAATAGCAAAATGGAAGAAAGATAATCTTAAATTTGAAGGTATTCATACGTGGATAGTATTCATACAATCTTCATAATAAAAACAATAACAACATGAGATGTTAAAACAACAACACGTATCTCCCTCCCACAGCTTATTTAGAGACACATGACTTGTAATTTATTAAAATACATGTATTATACTAAAAAAGCATATGTAGAATTTAAAAACAAAATATTTCGACTACATTATCACCCCCGAAAACCCGATATGATGTGAAAAGTTGGACGTGCTTGGAAAATAAATTTTGCTGAATTTCGGTAGGTTAGGTAAATCCAGTTCTAATATTGTTTAAAAGCATTTTGTTTTAATGCCATTAAACAAGAATAGAACTGGATTTACTTAACCTATCGAAATTCAACAAAATGTATCGGAAACTTTTCCAACCACGTCCAACTTTTCACATCACATCGGGTTTCCGCGGGTGATTACCTTGTTTTGTATTTTTCTACAGACCTTAAGACATGATACTTTACATAATTATATATAATGTAATACACTATGCGTTTTCAATAAAAGAAAAACCATTTTAATTTCACCAGAGCAATCCATTTTAATGCATGTAATGTATCGCAATGTAAAAAGAATAATAAAATACTTCTTCAAAAGTTGTCGAATTGTTATAAGGTCATAGTTTAATTGGTCATCTTTTCAACAAGTCATATATAATAGTAATATGTTCATAACTGTTTTCTTATTGCCATATGACACACTGTCTTTCAGTGACAAAACTTAAAAATTGACCAGACGAATATTCCTTAGCTTTTCTTAATTATCCCAACGCTTTTAAAAGCGTGGGGATATTGTATTGATCTCCGCTGTTTGTTTTGATCGGACCATATTTCCTCCTACACTATTAGCACTAGAACCTTGAAACTTACACACATGGTAGCTATGAGCATATGTGCGACGGTGACGGTGACGGACTTTCGATCTGGCCACTTGGTCAAAAGTTATGGGTAAATAAATGGGTGAAATGGGTAAAAAACAAACTCATTTTACTAACAACATGCGACACACATGATAATAACTTTTGACCCCGGGGTCAGATCAAAATTCCAAAAAGTGCACCGTCGCACATATGCTCATAGCTACCATGTGTGTAAGTTTCAATGTTCTAGTGCTAGCAGTGTAGGAGGAGATAGAGGAGAATGGGGGTTGGGGTGGGCCCACAATTTTGTTTTAACATAACTTCTTCATTGATTCACTAATTGACGTGACGTCACTTTAATACTGAACATCTCTTATGTCAACACGGTCTATCTCGACCATCCATGTCTACATTAGCCTTTCCACCTAAAATTGCCTTTTAATATAACATCAATGCGGCGTGGGGATACGCGTCGGCATCTGCCGCGCTATTTCTAGTTGAAATTATTTTTATTAAAAATGCATATAAATCGACGATCTTTTACACTAACAGGAAACCCCAAAGCAACACTAACATTTTTCATAATTTCTCGAATATTGATAGATGGAATAGAACCCCAAAATCATATTTAACAGCTCATATAAATTTCATTCGAATTGATCCACGAATCAATACATTATCCTTGATCTATCAATATTTCTCTATAGTAAAATGTCACAAAATGACACAAAATAAAACTATTTACATATTACATTTACATTTACATTTTTATATAAACGTATTGATGGGATGACAGATCGACACATTTATCTGATTGAAAACCCTAATTCATTCAAGCTCCCTGATGTTACAAAGGGTTGAATGTTTTTTCTTTACACCTTTGTTCAACTCGTAACAAAATGTCATATTTAGATGGATTTTGATGGCAGAGCAATCGCTGTTTATGTGTGATGTGATACTTTTGTTTGTTACACATGTGTTGCACATGCAAAACGACGTTCTGTTGAATTACAGCGCTACTTTTACGATCGGGCGGTCCTTAATAGTATAATTGCACACATACGTCTGTTAATATAAACAATCTTCTAATAAAATGTAGAAGAAAATGAAAATGTAGAAGAAAATGAACATTGTTTGCATAATTGCATGTGCAGGTGCAGCAAGACCACACCCGAACGTTTTAATGCAACTTTGTTGAAAAGTTTCTCAAACAACAGCGTGCGATATTTAAAGTTCATAGTTTTAGCCGTTTCTTTACAAATGAGAATTACTAAAGTTATTCTTTAGAAGTACATTTGAGTGTAGTCATTGAACGGTGACTATATAATTTAAAGAAGAACCCAATATGTGTCTTGTCTATTGATGCCTCAGATGAAGTCAATCCCAGAAATAGTGACATAAAGCTCAGTTGGGGTTTAAAGGGCCGATATATATAGGTTAAGATAAAGATTCATTTCGACTATGCACGTCAGATGAGTTCATAACCTGAAACACATGCAGTTAAGGCCAATACATTGTATATTACCATTTGGCAGGAGTCTAATGGCTGATTTGCTAAACTATGTTATTATTCTGAGACACATGTGGAAGCTAAATCGTTTGTATACAACAAGAGTAAACTTACCGTGAAGTTTCATTGAACATTTGTATCAATCCTTTAAACTGCGGGTCGTCATGTTGTAAGTAATACATAAATAAAATAGAACATAAATGTAATGATAAAAATGTAAACATAGAAACTATAGGACATAATGAAACTGCGCTTACTCTTTTTCGTGTGGTCCATCTTGTGGTGACAGGATTGACCGATGTCAGAACATGAGCGCGTACATCTTGCTGAAATGGCGTCGTCTGTTTGAAGTGTATAATATATTCCACGAACATGAACTACTGTTTACATGGTCTGTTTCTTTTATGGCACAGTGGCGTTTGGATTTGAATGGAGTGAACTACACCGTTGTGTCGACTTTTTAACAAAGGAACTGACTGAGGACCCGGGAACGAGTTGGCCGTACAATATATTATGAATACTCTTCCCAAACGGCGCGTAGTGACAAAGAAGCAAGTCAGCAACACTTGAAATATTGTCAACATTTGTCCGACGTTTTTGCGTCGTGTGTAGTCAACATTTAGCTGTTACTATTCTAGAGACCTTATTATTTCATCCAATCTTGATGAAACTGGTTTATGTTAGTTGAGTTTGAATCTTAGTCACGTGA
This sequence comes from Dreissena rostriformis, assembly GCA_007657795.1. Lineage (NCBI taxonomy): Eukaryota > Metazoa > Mollusca > Bivalvia > Myida > Dreissenidae > Dreissena > Dreissena rostriformis. The sequence goes on along the minus strand of VMBQ01000110.1, from coordinate 407,966 downwards.
ATTTTAAACATGAGATCACATGGTCAAATCTTAAAAAAGAACTTGCAACCATGATAGAAGCCACATGTTCGACAACATATATTGCCGAAACTTGGTCAGAATGTTTATCTACACTATTTAGATCAATTTTAAAGCTGATGCTCATGCGTCCAAAATCTATGTCACTTGGTAAAATCTAAAACAAAACTTATTACCATTCTAGAGGTCGCATTTATAACTAACTCTTCATGGACTTAGTCAAAATGATTGTCTTGACAATAAATAGGCCGATTTTGAATCCGGGTCACATGTGCCAAAATGTTAGGTCACCAGGACACTTTTTATAGAAATATTTTTACCACTCTGGAAGCAACATGTATGAAGAAATCATGATGAAACATGGTCATTATTTTAACCTGTACCATACCGATCCGGCGTTAGACTATGTGCGTTTAAAACTAGGTCATCGAATTCAATCTTAGAAAATCATTGTTACCACTCTAGAGACCACATTTATAACTGAATCCAAATGAAACTTTACCAGGCTTTTTTGTCAAATGTTTTCAAATATTTAAGTTTAGGAAATGTATAGTATGTTGCTATTGCTAAGAATGCATACATCTTTTGTTTTTGACTCTGTTTATTATGACGGTTAATATGTTTTGAGATGAATTAAGGGCATGCAAAAAAACACAATTTTTTCTCACTATTATTAATGCTTGTATAGTTTACATTTCAAACATGTGAAGGTTATAAAAATAATATTCGATGCTAAACCCTTTTGTCTGAATTTCATCAGAATTATCTAGTATGAAACACATTATCAAATATTTTGAACCATGGACTCGATGGTTCGTTCTCAAAAGTAAGAAATATAAAAACATGTGTTTCTTCTTTATGTTTCTGGTACATCACAAACAGAGACGCAGCACTCTCACACTACCTATTTCGCATACAATCCAAAGACGTGAACATACATGTGTTTATGCAATAGTATTCCGCGGTCATCATTAATCATGTGCAAACAGTTAACATAGATACGTATAAGTGCAGGAAGTACTTACTTATGTGACTGCTAAGTAGTATTGAATAGATAGACTCAACTTGCAAATGAAAGGTGGTAGTAGGTTAACTGCTTGTATATCACTGAAATACTCATTAAGTATCATAAATGTGATATTTCGCCCATTCTCATTTAAATAGTACAATTAAGGATTAATTAGTATTTGCGTATCGGTATTTCAATATCAATTTAAAAGTTATGTAGCTTAATGTACGACGTGTGTATAAGTGCTTCATGAAAAATCTCGATCATCAATTTAGTTCTTCCTATTTTTTTCTGTACATCGAATCACATATACTAAAATCCTGTGAAAGGTTTGTTACTTATTGAATACATAACTACAACTAAGTGATTTCAAACGACAAATCATTTATTTCAAGCTTTAAAACAGATTATAGTATGATTGCATGTCAGAACATCATAAAGTAGGACTTAAACAATAATTCGCACATCTCATTTCATGTTGATTACAATATAAACACATCGAAGATCTTTATTAACTTTACAATGTAACAGAACATTTTTACATTTCTATTAGATAACTGGTATATGAAAAAAAAATCAAAATGTTTTGTTGTTCAACAATTGCAAAAACGCACCATAACAAAAATATGTTAATAGAACGTTAATAGCCATTTAATGACATAAGTAGGAGAAAAGGCAACTGCATCATTGCTACTATTTGGTAACGAACCTTTCAACAAATACCTTACGTTATCATTTAGATAAAAGAACATACATAACACGAAGAATGAATGATTTTAGAACAACAGTTAAGATTCATATTCAAATTCATTCGTATACAATTCTAGAAAGACACAAAATCTGTACTTTTAATTTAAGTAACTAACCTTTCACGTGTAATGCAACTTGACTTGAGCAAACTTAAGCGTTTTGCACACGTTAAAAAACGAATGAGAGATTTTGCCGATTTGTAGGCACACGAATTAAAGGGGTGTTGCGGCAGTTTATTTAACCGAGGATATATTTATAGACACACCGATGCTATTATCACAACCCAATCGTTTTGTTATCAGAATCATCACAAATTAATGACCGAGTAGGTTCATAATAGGTACTCAGTGGTTCGATCCCAGGTGCGGTTAACTTTTTTTTATTTTACATTAATCAATTTAAAGCATTTAATCACAAACTTCAAAACATGCCGAAATCTGTCAACAAGTCCCTGTTATTGATGATTAAGGTCGAGTTTGATACTGTATGGTCTTATGTTTGTGATTAAATATTGTATTAGTGTTGTGTTTTTTAGCAAGCCGTTGTGATCCCAATTAAGATTGTAAACAATCTATAATGTTTATGCATATCTCTAACAGTCTATGTACCGGTACTTGGGTTTCGTCTCATTGCTGTATTTTAGGAAATTTGACATAGACGGTAGGGATAGTTCAACAAAAAAATCTCTGTTTAAAGTGCGGTGACCCCTTTTTTTTATTTTTGTCTTATGATAACAATACGTAGAACGGTAGATGAACATATTTGAGCAGTTTCGCAGAAAGGTATTAGATAGAACTTTTTTTAATTCCATTTTTGTGGTTAAAACAGTAAAAAATTGACGTTTTTTTTGGGTGACATAACAATTTAAAAAAAAATGAAAAAGTACATGTTATATAATGGTGACCCTATGTTTTTATTTCATTTTTCATATAGTATTTGTTAGTACTTGAATATAAATTTTGAACAATTTTTTTTAACACCCCTTAAACAATGTTCTGTTTTCTGTACTCTTCATTATGTATAAGGTACAGTAAGCTAAATGAACACAACAATAAGTAGACTTATAAACTATGCAAGAATAAAATTAAATAAATCTTAATTGAAATATAATTTTGTGATGGTGCGTATATTAATTCGGTATTTTGAAACGAATGTAGTTATCATTTTAAGTCCCCAATATTTAATGCTTAATGGCATGAACATTAAATACCTATAAGCTATTTAAATACAAACTGCAGTTAATTTGATACTCAATCAAGTGCTTTTCGTTCCAAAGAATAAGTTTATGTGTATTTTACTCATTTCATATTTCAAATATATCTATCTTGCAAAACACATTGTTGCAAAACGCACACTTTTATTGCTTAAAACTTTATACAGCCGGGATTCGATAATACATTTATTGAAATTATGTAAAAAAACAGATCCGTTTTATTGCTGCTAATGTTTATACATACATGTAGATATAAGTATATATTAGAATCAGTTTAAAAAATACCAAGTAATAAGCTTCTCTTTGCACGCATACATATTGATAAAATCAACATGCACCGTACCTTAACACCTCCATGAAGAAGGCCTCCACATGCACTAAGGACGATCGGTCCAAGACAGAGGGAGGCCGGAAAATGCCGATGCTGCTCGTGATTTCCCCGTACAAGCTTTCTTGAATCTCGGGATATTCCGTGAGGCACACGATACTCCAGCGGAGCGCGTTCGTCGTCGTTTCCGTGCCTGCAGCGAACATGTCACTGATAACTGTGTCGAGATACTCGTCTGAAATAAAACAATTCACACACCATGTAACATCCGAGAAACTATTTAACTGTACACACAGGACTTGCGTCTTCTGCTACAAACCGCTGATCATGCCAATTTTGAAATTAATCAGATATGTTGTTGTGTTTATCGAAACGAAACAGGCCGGATCCATTTAGAAGAACAATGTATGTCAAAAACTATACAGTATAATCAGTATCGGTAATCGTCTTCGTACACACCATTAGCACATGTTTCTTGAAATTAATGAATCTCGAACTGTCAACAAAAACTTAACTCAGAGCAGACCTAAACAACAACACAATACGCACAGCTCATAGTCGTCTGCTCCTTCGTCTTCTCGTGCTTCTTCATCTCTTTTACGTACGCACTGACCAGGTCATCGATGCAGTTCTCGTCGTACGTCTCCACGTGCTCCCGTATGATGCCTGCGCAGTACTCGCGCACGGCGTCAATGTTGGCGATCAATCGCCCGATTCCCAAAGGATCCCCGGGCAGGCGGGCCGCCCACGGGAAGAAGAGAGCGTTGCTGCCCAATAAACTGGAGCATAATAATGGTATAGTGACACAAAGGTGTTTTGTACCTGCGACAAAACCATTTGTTTACAGGCCATGGATTTACAGAATCCTGCTAACCGCTATTTAAATGAAATATTCCGTTTCGTTATCGGGATCACATTCATTAAACAGGAAGTAAGGCGTATTGCCTATCCAGGGTGATGCTATGTTAGATTTGGATAAAGATGCCTTATTAAGTTCTAAATCACAAGCATTTGGAGAGTTGTTCATGTTTAGTGCCGAGCGAATAAGCGTTTCTGCATGCGATACTCATTTTGTAATCTATTCATTTCACCATTTTCTGTTTGTTCATGTTTACCAAAATTTACAGAAAAGCACATCAGTCATCAAATGACGTTAATCCCGACAATACTGGCATGGTGCTAAGTTGTTGCTTTCAAGACCGCTTTATAAATCATAGTTTATTCTCCTGTCGGTGGAGATGAAGGTTCATTTCGACTCTGCACGTCAGATGAAAGGATAGCATGAAAAACATGCGGTTTAGACAAACAGATTGTATATTATCATAGGACCGGAGTGTAAAGACTGATTCGCTATATTGTGTATAACTTTCAGAGACATAAGTGGAAGTGCAATATCTTGTATACAAACACTCAATAAACTCACCGCACGTTTTCATCGAATATTTGTATCAATCCTCTAAACCGCGGGTCGTCATGCTTGAACTGTCTCCGGAACAACATGGAACAAATCACGTTGGCAACTTGGGTACTTATCACATGTTTGGGATCGAAAGGTTCACCATTGTGCTTTCCTATCTCCTCGACCATCAACGCAGCTTGTTCCTGTATGGTGGCGTCTAGCCTGGTCTTGCCCATACCGAAGTCCTTTAGTGTGCCAAGTGTGAATCTTCTGTGCTCCCGCCATGGTTCCCCGCTAGTAAAAGCTATGCCTGAGAAAGTGGACAATTTATTAGACTTAAGTTCAAGATCTTAATGTTATAAGCAAAGATTAATTATGTTTGTTTAACCTCTAATATTTGGGTCGTAGTGTTATATGTTATGCGTTCGAGTGAATAATCGTACCTTTTCCCCGGCTGAACTTTTCCAAAACGAACAACTTCGGTCTCGCCGCGAAAAGGTCGGCTTGCTTCTTGAAAGCGTCCACAATGACGTCATATCCGCTGATGATTACCACCGGCACGCTTCCCCACTGCATGTAATATACGTCCACGCACTGCTTCCGGAGTCGCGCCAGTGTCGGCCTCATATCCTCCCGCAGGAGGTATATGTGCCCGATGATGGGCAGGCAGAAGCCGGGAGACGGCGGCAGGTTTCCGGCGCTTCTGCTTGACAGGAACCGGTGCACCAGAAGGCATACCACGATGATCAGTCCGACAGACGTTACGGACAATCCTTCCAACATAGTTACGCACTGTATGTGTAAACTTCACTGATTCGTAGACCATACAGTCACAACGTTTTCTTGTAAAATGAAACGTTTTCAAAACAGAGATCAAAAAGTAATTATATTTAGTTATTCATTTTCATTTTAACATGTTGCAATCAATCTCAATTCTAATTCTAATTCACTTGTCCCTTGGTCAATTTGAACAGCGCTTGAAGCGTGCACAATGCGTTACATGATTGACGCATGAAATGAGGGTTATAAACCAATATTTACATTCACTCTTAATTTTCTGGATACAATTGAACAAAAAACAACAATGTAAACACAATTAAGCGCACATTTAGCTACGTCATTTCAAATGACGTTTTCTCAAAATGAGGCTTACAGAATAAGAACCAAATGTCGCAGAACACGCCTCATGTGACGTCATTGAGTATCAAGCAACGCGATGGATTGTATTACGTTATGACTTTATTAGGTTCACCCTTGATGATCCAACATACAGGTCATCTAGTGTGAATGCTTATGTTTAAAATGCTGTACACAAAGTTTTTTCTCGTTATTTTGCAATATATCCGAATATTTTACTTCAATATTATATGTCTCTATGGTTTTTGGTCGAATAGGACATGAATTTGATTGTTTGTTTAGTATTCTAGCCTAAAAAATACAATAAATTTGCTCGGTTTGCATCCAAATGCGGAATACTCAAATGTCAATTACAGTTCTTTTATTGACATTTAAATTGAATTGTGTTGCTATGGAGCTTATTTGTATATACATATGATATGAATAAATCTGTTCCAAGTCTTAGGCTAAGGGCTCCGTAAAACCTGTGTAAACTCCAAATACTTTGCATTACTTGTTCTAAGGCGGTGACACATTTTATTCATGGTTTTGAGTTTTATTTAAGTGTGGGTATAGAAGCTTAAGAACACTGAAATCGGAATCGTTTAAAGTTCATTTACATGGGTTTGCTACTTAAAATACATTGTTACGTACTGTTGAAGTGACAGATAGCTGTTAACGTAAAGCTCCAATCGCATGTGCAATAGTTTTTTTTTAATAATCTTAATGTTGTTTATTTGGCGAAACTTGTTTTTATAATTAAGAATATTGTGTTTCAAAGTTGAAACAATACGCTAAAGTTTAAACAGTTTGTCGAATGATAATGTATGTTATTGTGACAATAATGCGTTATGCATTTAAATGAATTGTGCACTTTACTGTCAACATGCTATTAAAGATAAACTTTTAGACAAATTGTTTTTTTGTTTTTATTATAATTTTATCAATAGTTTTCCCTGTGACAAACAGCGGAACATTATACGCTAATGGGGCAAAAGATGGAAAAATAATAAATAATACAGGCATCATTTAGAAACGACAAAAATTCGATTAGATTATAGCAGCAAAACCACCCAGGTTTCTTAGAAAATTAAACGTATTTTCTAATGATTTTGCCGATTATTTTGAAGTAACCGAAATATTTGTTAATCTTGAGAACGTTTAACATTTTATCAACATGTTGTTTAAGCGCAAAAATGTAGTTTGCTAAGTAAATTCAAATTAATTGTTTTGATGCTTGCGATCATCGATAGAACAATGGAAGTCCATTACCAAGAACCAAATACTTTGTAAATGGGTTTTGCTTTTCTTCACGCAAAAGGTTTGGCATGATATTTATGACGTTGATTATGTCATTTATCATGAGCTCATGCAAATGTGATTGCACAAGATTGCATACTTATATTACCTCAGGAATGTTAAAACTGTTGACCATTACTTAAACGGTATTTAAATTAACATAATTACGGCTGCCAAACAAACGTAAACAATAACAAACCGATTAACATCATTCTTAAAAACCTCGTAAAGTGATGCGTTTGCTTTGATCTGATATCAAATATTGCCTGATTGATACGTTACTAAATATTTTTAGTCTTTAACTAATTTCAAAATGAACCATAAACAAAAACACACAATACACATGAACAACATCAAATCAGGAAAATCAAGTTATGATTATAATTAAACAATAATTGGTAAGACAACGCTTGTTGACAACAGTTCAGTCATGATTTATTGCGTTTACAACCAACGATACACGTATTTAAACCTTTTCACGTTTTGATAAATTGACAAAATTGAAAAAAATTGTTTCAAATGCGCAAAATTAGTTGTAGTTATGCTATTTGTGAGGAAACAGTAATACTGAACATTTACCATGCTCTAAAATATTCATTTTGTGCATCTTTTGGCGATTTAAAAACCTGAAAATTATAAAGCGTTGCAACGCGAAACGATTGAATAATTTGGAGAGTTCTGATGTTATCGTTATATTTTGTGACACTAAGAGGATTACTTATAAAAAGTATCAAATACTCCACTTACTGTATGAGCACGGATGGCCGAGTGGTCTAAGCGTTAGTCTCTTACTCCAGGTGTCAGTGGTTCGATCCCAGTTGTTGATTACGTTTTGTTTCTTTAATTTTATTATTTATTTTTTTAAAAGGAGCTTTTTAGCTCCAATTTTCACATTTATCAATTTAAAGTATTTAATTACAAACTTCAATTCATGCCAAAATTTGTGAAAAGGTCCGTTTAAAGAAAACATACGTACGCAAATCTTTAATTAGATGGTTTAGTAGGAAAAAATCAGAATAAAATGAACAACCTTCCAAGGGGAAAAAGATATGAGGTCAAAACTTAAAACTGCATTGCAAACAATATCAAATATCTGGAATTTAGAACAAACAATAACAACAACTATTAATATTTGTACCCCGGCCAACAATTGTCATGTTCTATGTTACTCAAATAATTGTTTTGTTTACTTCACCGATTGTTGCGTTTGAGTTAATATCCCTACATTGGAATATAAAGTATATGGTATTTTGCGATTTGAAGCGTTCTTTGTCTGCTTTCTATCCATGGCGAGCCTTGAGGAGAGAATTTGTATTTATGGGTCATGAACGTGTGGAAAGAAAACTGCGTCTTAATCAAATATCAACATACCATATGTTTCGATGACGAAGAAATAAATTCATAATAATTAAACCATGTGAGGACACATATGATGTGATCTCACGTAGTAAAGTTTGTATCTTCGAACACTATTATGTCGTTTAATATACGTGCACTTCATAACAACCATTTCATGTGGTGGATATGCCAGTATTAAGTGAAAAAAGAAAACAACAATACTTACATCTTTGTTTTTAATTTAATAACCTAGAATCGTCAATTTTCTACCTTCATTTCAAAATCAGGATATACGCCAAATATCTTTTTTTTTAAAGATATTTCTTGTTTAAGGATGTCTTAACTTTGTACTCAACATGTTTATCCTTTATGTATGATTCGTAAAGATAATTGTTTAGCCCCCCACACAGTTTATGTAGAACTGGAGAACGCACACGTTCTATGTAGCACCTGCACGATGGTGCTACTTGCTGCAGTACAATTCGAGGTTTTGTGTATTGGAAGGAAATGCTTTCATCCTTCACATATTATCCTGTTTGTGTTTTATAAAACTACATTGAACTTTTTCCATAAGTCTGACCGCGGTTATACGAAGGGAAACCAATGTGCTACTAATACCGGTCTGTGGAGTAGGTGCTACTATGCAAAATATACACGTGTGCGTGCGTGCGTGCGTGCGTGTGTGTGTGTATTTCGAAGTTTATGAGGTCCTTTCCGAGCCAGAGGCTTCATTTTGTGTGGACCGGGAGTAAGCCCGAGCACTCCTACCTAGTTAACTTACTGGACTCACGAAAGTTTGGACACATTTTGAACTATAGCTGCAAATGCCAGCTATTTCGTTGTTACTGAAAGATTTTTCAATTTTGATGATGTCTTGTGATGTGTGGGAAACCGGAGTACCCTGAGGAAACCCCACCTGTGCTGTGTACGGTGACCAGCAAACAAACTCACATGCTGCCGGGAACGGGAATTGAGCCCGGGTCGCCTAAGTGAGAAGCAAGTGTACCAACCACTGCGCTAGCCGGACAGCCCCAATGCAACACCAAGAGAGAAAGCAAATTATAACCAACCTAGTCTTATGTCAATATTGGTGTAATCAACTTTATCTGAGGCATCAATACACAAGACACATATTGGACTCTTCTTTCTCAAGGGAGAAAAAAAGATGTAGTCACTGCTCAATGACTTAAAGGTACTTCTTACGAATCACTTTTGTTATTCTCATTTCTAAAGAAACGGTAAAAACTATCAACGTGAAATATCGCACACTGATGTTTGAGAAAGTGTTCTACAAAGTTGCATTAAACTGATTCATTCATGGAGCTCTGATACTTCTTGACAACGTGCGGGTGTGGTCTTGCTGCACCTTCAAATGAAATTATGCATAGAATGTTCATTTTCGTCTACATTTTATTATTTGTTAGGACAATATTTTTGAACCCCACAATTTTCTATTATTAACAGACGTTTGTGTGCAATAAAACGATTAAGGACCAACCGATCGTAAAAGAAGCGCTGTTATACAACAGAAGGTCGTATTGCATGTGCAACACAAGTTTAACACCATTATCACATCACACATAAACAGCGTTTGCTATGCCATCAAAATCCATCCAAATATGACATTTTTGTGACGAGTTAAACCTTCAACCCTTTGTAGCCTCAAGGACCTTGCTCGGAAAAGGGTGAACATTCCATCAGCATTCAGCTGATAATTTGGGTTCTCGATCAGATAAACGTGTCGATCTGTCATCACAGCAATACGTTTACATAAATAATACTTAAACACCAGAAATTGATACTTATTTAGTGTATGCTCGATTGAAATTAAGTGTTAAATATTGCTAGTTCAATGATAATTCATCGATTCGTGGATCAATTGAAATAAACTTTCCATGGGCTGTTAAATATGAATTGTTGGATTTTATTCCATCTATAAAATTTCGAGAAAATATGAAAAATGTAAGTGTTGCGTTGGGAGTTCATGTAAGTGTACACGATCAAATTATGTGCATTTGTTAATTAAAATAATTTCAATAAAATACAACGAATCTCAAAACTATCTAAATAAAGAGAAGCTAGAGATATTCGTGTGGTCAATTTATAAGTTCTGTCATTGGAAGAGAGTATGTCATATGGTAATAAGAAAACAGGTTTGAAAAAGTTATTATTATATATGGCTTATGTTGAAAAGGTGCCCAATTATATTGAATGCCTTTAATACAATTCGACAACTTTTGAAAAAGTATTATATTATTCGTTACACTTGCGATGCATGACATGCATTTCAAAACAATGCTCTGGTGAAATACAGATTGTTGTTCTTTAATCGAAAATGCGAAAATGCATAGTATATTAAATTATACATAATTATTATAATATAAAGCGCATTAGTTTCAGAAATCAACATTTATCCATCAGAGGTGGTTAAACTCCACTGGTAATTTTATATAAATGTAAAAAGCACAGACAAAGGTAAATTTAGAACATTTTAACAAAAAGTAGACTTATAAAATAACTATCTAAGCAAATATAGCGCATTTGTAATAATGCATACAATAAAACGAAAACGTGTTGCATTCTATGATAAATGAAATCAATGTTCTTTGAGAATATAAAAACGTATATTGACTCTTTTGGAGCACCACTGAAAGAGCTTTTGTATATTTTTCGAATATTTACAAAATAGATCACCCCATTGCTGATAAGGGTATTATTTTTTATAAAGTATCATTTCTTAAGGTCACGAGAAAAAAACTATAGGTAATGGAGTCGAAATAGTTTTTTAATTATACATATGCTTTTTCTTATAATACATGTATTATAATGACAAACAAGCCACGTGCCTCTAAGTAAGCTGGGGAGAAAGATACATGTTGTTGTTTTAGGACCTCATGTTGTTTTTTTTTATAATTATAAACAGTATATGAATACTATCAACGCATACATGCCTGCAAATATAATATTATCTTCATGTTACATTTTGCTTTTTGCCATTATATAAGAACGAGCCTAAATGATCGGTGATTGTCCGAAAGCGATAGAACATGTTAAGTAAAGTCGTATCTTAGAAGGACTGCAAATGAATGTTTACACGAACCGTTGTCAGCATAGTGGAGGCTAACATAATTGTGTTTCGTGAACATTTATCAGAGTTCTGGAACTGATTCTGATAAGCATAGACTGAACTTCGCTTCTGATTGGGGCATCTTTGTAGGACTAATTCCATGAATTGAGGCCATGACATAATTTAAATTGGCTCTGTGCGCATCATATCACAGTGTTTTGATTTGTACTTTCTATAATATGATGTTTTGTCACATGTATGACGGCGACTGTAATTTTCGTCCGGAAAATAATCTCCTGCAATAGTGAGACGCACAATAAAATGTATGTGAAAATCTTCCCAATATAGAAACGGCGCTTTTCAGTCTTAGCAAAGTTTAAAATTTCGTTTCTTTGATATTGAATTTATTCGTGTCAATTTCATTTTATATACTTAATAATGTCAGTTGTGTACGTAGTTTGCGAGTTGAACTTATTGCATACTATGTTTGTAAAGCGTCTTGACGTTTGGATACGATACTCAGGCCTTGCACTGTTTTCAATAATCCTAGTGCGTGTTTGTTTGTAAAATCCTATGTGTACTGAAACACTGACTGTTCTTGATATTGCAAAGGTGAAGATAAATCTAAAAAGTGTATCTATTTAATTTTCAATTCCATACATCCGGGATTGTCCTTTATTATCCCTGCATTGTAGTTCTTGTCCAGCGGTCCTGGAATTAGATCAAAAGTCGCGGAAATCGTGACAAACTGTTCATACCTAGTTTAACACAGCATAAATTCCTATGCAATGCAGACCAGACCGATTATGCAACGTGTTACCTCAAATAACAGCAGGTAACACAATAACTTGCATGCACTGCAGTCACCAATAGCTCCAATTAACACAGAAAATATTATAATAAAAACACAATCAGTAACACATATTACAACTAAAATAGCAAAGCAACATCATTTATCAGTTTACAGGCCTCTTTAAGCAACAATATGATGCATGTAGCAAACGCGTTTGTCGGTCTAACAAATCAGTCTTTGAAGAGTCTGCCGAATTTTGAATGTGGCTTTGTAATTGTGTAACACATTTATTACGTGGTCTTTGAAAAACAACATAACAGTACCTGATCGAAGAAGTAGGTATTGATAGTGCATTAAAAGAATAAATTTAAGTAATGCATATTTTCAAGGTTTACCACGATTTTGTGTATAATAATAATGACACTTTTTAGACAATCCCGTGATGTATTTTATAACTCAAAACGATGATTTTGCATGTCATTAAACAAGGCCTTGTAACGTAGACCATAAAGTCACACCGTTGTCTTGTAAACGTAAACGTTTTTAAAACAGACAACAACAAGTCCTTAGTTTCCGAAATACATTTTCTTTTTTTATTAGAGATTTTAGAAAATAGTTTTCAATGTTGCAATCAATCTTAACTTAAAGTCACTTGTCGATTGGTCAATATGAACAGCGTCTGATGCTTGCACAACGCGTTACATGATTGACGCATGTAAAACTTGGTAATAATGAAGGTTATAAACCGCACAACCTGCTTAAATCCATAACATATATGATTTTAGTTTACACACATTTATACTCCAGAAATTAGAGTAGCGTCACTTTTGATCAGAAAAGGATACATTGTTTTTAGTATTATTTGCATCACTGACCATCTTTTGTTCTTGTCTCTGTGTATTATGACGATGAATATGTTGTGTGATAAATTAAGGCCATGCAAAGAACATAATTTATTCCCACTATAAATAACGATATTTGCATTTTAATTACCAAACGTGTAAAGGAAAAGACATTCAATGCTAAACTCTGTTGTCTTTATTCAAAAAAAGTATTACAACTAATCAAACACGCGTTTTGTTTGTTAAAATGTGTTAAAGAATGGACTCGATGTTTCGTCATTAAAAGTGGGAATTGTAATAGGTGGTCCTTCTATATGTTTGTGGTACATCAAAAACAGAGTCACAGCACACTTACGCTACCTATTTCATATTCATACCAAAGGCGTTCACCTTCATTCCGCAGTTGTCAGCTAATTATTTGTAAACCGTTTGCACAAATATCTATACGCGTACTAAGTACTGATTCATTTGACAACTAAGCAGGTTTGATTGGATAGGCTGTGATAGCAGAGAAAAGTGGGAGAAGGTTAACATGACGTGACTCAAATACCTACTCATTAAGTACCATAATATTATGTGTGAAATTAACAAACCGAACTTTCACGAATAGTGTACATTGTGTACATAACAAAATAATTTCAATCGCTTAGGAATGCCATGCCACACATGCTGTTCTTAAGGCCCATTCAACAGTTTTTAGTTGTTCGCGCTAGCTAATGTCAGTGTGAAAAATTTTAAGTCAGTTCGCTCTTAACTACCAATAACTTGATAACGAGAAAGAGTTCTATAATTTATGCAATTCGTAATATTTGCTCTCCCTTGCTGTATAATCACCATTATCATCATCATCATGATCATCGTCATCTCGATCATCACCATTATAACTAGTATCATCATTATTAGTATTATAATCATTTTAAGCTTCGCTGTTGTTGTTGTTACTATTATTAGAAGTATTATTAAAATTAACGCTGTTGTTGTAAATTATAAATCCTACTTTTTAATATGGAGAATATCCACAAAAATATCTCACCACGAACTAACTGTTAACTTTTTAATGTTGTTGTTGGTGTTACTTTTGCTAGAAGTACTATTTTAACAAATGTTGTTGTTGGTAATAATTATTCTTTATTTTGTAATTAAAGCGAATTTACATACGTACTTAACTATTAATTATTTAACACCAATGGGTTCAAAACCCAAATTTTCTTTTCTTTGTAGACAATATATTGTTTAAATAACATTTATGTTACTGACCCTCTACTAGAGAGTTTTCACATAACAACCACTTTCCCAATTGATCTTCTATGATGTATCGTATATAATACTGTTTGTTTGATATCTGTGTAATTCTCTTATACATAAGCTCACATGTCATTTCAAAGTGTCATTGTTTTGTAACCTGTGAAAACGAATAAAGTTCTGTTCTGTTCTGTTCTGCAAGGGGTTTGAGTTTTTCAACTTTATTCATTCACAAATAAAATAAAATGTGAATATCGTGTTAAATGGCATATTTTTGAACGGAGCGTATATAGAAAAACAATCAATAAACAATGTTTGTAGTATACGTGTCGCGGAAGAGAATGTTCATGAATGCTTAAAATAGTCCACTATCTGCTGCGTCTGAATGGCGTAGTACATGTATTTTGTTCTCAACGCAGGTCATTTATAATATGAGGCTATTAATAGACGACTGCCGAATAACAATGTGATGTGGAGATTGCAATACGCTATCACGCGTCTTTTGCGTAACTTCGTTGATAGCGCTTGACTGATTTCTGGTAGTNGGGGGGGGGGGGGGGGGGGGGGGGGGGGGGGGGGGGGGTCTGATATGGCTGGGAAATGTTCGGAGGTTCGCAATAGACTGATCGTGGAATTCGCTCGAATTTAGCAAACCCCACTCATCACCCCGGTACAAACAACGCCGGTCCATTTATTATATCAATGATAACTTGATTTAAATAATAGCGGTTGATATGGTATGCGTTTTTGAAAGGATTTTAAACACACACACAGCCGATTCCTTGCCTGATCAACGGGAGAAAAACAGAAAAAAAATCTATACCATTTTACAAAGTGATCAATAGAACCATTATTTGATTATGTTAAGCAAAAAATGTTAAAAGGAAAATGTTATATGGTAATACCGATATGCATATAAATTCTATTTCATTATGTTTCATAATGATACGTAATACGCTGTTAATTGAAAAAAAAAATCGTGACAATCGGGAATAAATTATCCATATTCGCATAACACACAATTCATGCGGTGAATATGCGACTAACAAGTGACAACAACAACAACAACAATTTCATTTTTTAAATAAATTAACTTATTTAAAAAAAACGTTATTTTGGTACTTATATTGGTGACGGGGGTAGAGGAGTTACACGTTAATGTCAATACATGAACATTAATAAAGATGAAATGGAAAGAAATTAAATGAAGCATTTAAATTCTTGCAAAAAATATTATAAAGAAAATTAATGTGGCTTGATATTTGTATTCAATGCTCGTTGATACCAATACAGTTATTATTATAATTATGGTGTGGTTCATCTTTGTTAAACTCGAACAAATCGACGAGTTCACTCACGCTAACCACATGTGGAGCTCAAATATTTACATGATTCCATTTGTAAGGCCCTGGCTTGTGGATGTGTATAATTTCATTTGTTGGTTATAAATACGAAATATACTTCGGGCGTTAAAATCATATGTGTCCTCACTGTTTTGGCAATTGGTCACTTGCCTTTAAATAAAGGACCAACACATTGTTTATGATGAGAATGCAATACTGCTCCAGCAGCTGGTGTTTAACTTCTTTACATTATTATGAGTGTATTTCTTCACCATTGAAAAATATCGTGTGTTACTATGTAACACGCAGTTTTCTGTCGAAACATTCAAATCACATTTTTATAACCGCGTCATGCGAAAATTGGTCTTATGGCGTTTCGGTCAGCGAAGCTTGAGCCCAGCCTGTACATATGCGAAGTCTGGTCAGATGCGATGCTGTCCGCTATAAAATCACTCAAGGTTTTATGGTCTCAGTACGTATCTATTGACTAGACTGAGACATGCGCAGGCTTGGTGGGCTATAGCTATTATTGCCGCATATGGCATAAGACCCATTTTTCGAATGACGTGGGTCTTATTAAATCTCATTGCGAGTTGTAAATTTCAAATTTTAGCAAAATGCATTTCGATATAAAATTTCATGAAAAAGCATACAGCAAACATGCAAATAAGGGTAGCCTGTTCAGGCGTTCAGGAACGATTTCCAGACGTACTGACCGAGTACGACAAACATTTGTTTTTAGATAATTAAACGATTTTCCACTTAACGTGACACTATGCCATTTCGGTAGTGTTTTTTTCTCATATTGAAAGCAAAACTGTTTTTATCGATAGTCAATTATGTCTTCCCCTGACGATTTAGTGACCGAGTACAGACCCTGCAATTCTGCGAGATGGATTTTTACGCGTAATTGTAACTGGGCCACAATTTGTGTGTATGTGTCGTTTGAACATACAGAGAATAGTCCGAAATTCCGAACGTTGAACAGTGTTAAATCCTTTATGCTGTGCACAGACACAGTGATGCAGCCAAATTTCAGGTGTTTCCATCGAATCAGCCTATAAAATATTCAAATGTATAAATTCGTGCCTGCTAGCGTCATTTAAAGTGAAAAGCTGGGTAAAACAGCTACGCCGAAAAAGCGCATCAGTGTTCTTTACAGATGTAAATGTAAGAGACTGGTTGACACCGTGTGAACTACTAGGGTAACAAGAAATGCATAAACAACAAAGTAAGGGTCAACAGTGCTGTCTTTATGACCACCTTATTCGTAAGAAAAAGGGACTGCTCGCATATTGATTTATTTTTTTATTTTCATGAATTTCTTATTGTTGATTTTGAATTGTATATGGTGTCAAAATAAAGTTTTGAAAAAGCAATTTCAATCATGAAATTATATTCTTAGTGTGATAGGTATTCGATATTCCCACAATATTCATTTAATATGATGGTGATTGCAAATTTAATTTTATATTAAATGGTTCTCATTATACCATTTACAACATATTTTTAATGCTTTCAGAACGTCTTAAAAAGAGACACGTTGTTGTCATTTTGTTTAAGTCATCTATAATTATAACATGCATATGATGACAAACAGTGCACACACATCTTGACCTTTGCGTTAAGACACACTCTTTATAAATTTGAATGGGTTGTGTTCATTTCAAACTTGAAATTAAAAAAAAGCTATAACATGATTTTGAAAAATGGGTTGCGTCTTAGATTATGCAATAGCGAACAACTTCAGTGCCTTCAGCGCTTTGATTTCTGACATATAGTAGTATATAATGGCATGATATATAATCATTGTATTGTCATTCTTCTCGAATCAAGTGCACTGCCAATCAGCCGAACCTAGGCACTGCTACAATCCTGTAAGGCTTCGGCGAATGCACAATTCCAAACACCCCGTCCGTGGTCGCCATGGAGACTTCTTCGCCAGCCGGACTTTCGAAACGAAACTTCTGCACGAGGCTGCTAAGAAATAGCAGCAGTTCCATCCGTGCCAGCGACTCCCCGATACAACTGCGTTTGCCTGTAAGCAACGGTGGATGTAAACATATACATGTTTGTATTACTATTAACAAAGATATTCTTAAAGACCATGTTTCTTTATCGTAATACATGTATTATATTGCATGGGTGGAGAGTATTTAGAAACAACAACACTCAATTGCGTAATTGTCACCAAAAATCTATGAATACATGTAAATTAAAACATCACAAATGTCACGAACTTAAATGTGTCGATATTGAACACTTTTTTGTTTGAAACTATAAAATAAAACGCATTTTACCAAATCTTACAAAATCTTACCAATGAAAAATGGAATGAACTCATCCCGTTTGATTAACTTCCCGTGCTCGTCAATGAACCTGTCGGGTCGGAACACGAGCGGGTCGCCCCATATGTCGGGATCTCTGAATACGGAGTCAAGGTCGTAATAAACAACTGCGTTGGATGGTATAGTGTAACCTCTGAAAGTCACCGTCTCAGTTGAACTGTGCATCATGGGGATGATTATTAAGTTGCAGAACCTGAAAATCAAATTCGAAGCTGGAAATATACAACCGTCATTAATTGATATTAGCTGTGTTTGTTATATAATTGCATAATATAATACATGTTATGTGCAAAACCGATATAGAAAAATACATACAGTAAATGCACAAACGCTCTATAAAATACATTAAAAAACGTTCATAATTAAAAAATCATTTAATAAATGTAGGTTACTGTGCAATTATCATAACATGAGTGTGGCTTCTAGCAGGTGTTTTCAAGGGGTTGTCAGAGTTTTTCCCCTACGGACTTTATTCTTTAAATCTTAAACCAATTCGTTTTAGAACCTTACATTACAAACTTTTTATTAAGTAACACTTTTGTTATTATTTTACCATATACTAATGTACATGGTTCTTTACAGTAAAAAAGTTTAATAATGGAGAAACATGATTTCAATATAAATTAGCACGGGGTTATAAACGGTTTAATGCGTTCAATTCAAAACAAGTGCGTGCACACAGAAAGACGCAACATATTAAATCCGGGGATATGGCCCAACACGACTATTTGTATCCCCATGGATTCCATATTGTATTTTCGTCAAGTTAAAGGGACTTGTTCACGTTTTGGTAAATTGAAAAAAATGAAAATTAAATGTTTTAGATCTGCAAATTTTCGCTATAGTTATGATATTTGCGAGGAAACAGTAATACTGAACATTTACTACGCTCTAAAATACCCATTATATTCATCTTTTGACGATTTAAAACCTGAAAATTATAAAGCGTTACAAACGCGAAACGATTGAATAATTTGGACAGTTCTGTTTTTATCGTTATATTTTGTGACATTAAGAGGATTGCTAGACTTTAACTCCAAGGGTCAGTGGTTCAATCCCGTCTTGGATTACTTTTATTTCTTTTTATCCTTCCTCTGTTGCAAACATTGACCAAATAAAGCAGGTTCGAATAAATTTTCCTATCTCCGGTCAACAGGAAGAAGGGTATTCCTACGCACTTTGTGACACATAGTTGAGTGTAAATTTCAAATGATAAAAAATAAAAATCAGTTTTTGTTTGCTGTTGAACATTGTATTCAATTTCCAACATTAAAAATATCACATTCTCGATTCATTTTTTATTTCTTCTCATAATTTCAATAGGAAAGTATTAAAAGGACCAGCTTAATGTGGAACTATGTTTTACGTGACATAATCGGTAGTAATTCGGTCGTAAGGAATGTTGTGTACATGTACATGTAGGAGCTGACCAGAATAATTATTTTGTTATCTCAATTTATCATTTGTCTTTGATAAAATGTGTTAGCGGCATAATTTTAAATGAAGCAGGATAAATAGAATACATGGTTGGTGCCGAGATGGAGAAAGTTTATCCGGTTCGGCCCGAAAAAGAAAATAGGGCTCGCTAAAGCTCGCCCTATTTTCTTTTTCTAAGCCTCACCGGATAAACTTTCTCCATCTCGGCACCAACCATGTATTCTCTATCTTTAATTCTTCTTCTTGTTTTATACTGAAACTATTAAGTTTCGATGTTTACATTTATCAATTTAAAGCATTAAATGACATACTTCAAAACATGCCAAAATCTGTGAACAAGTCCCTTTAAAGCGCAAAAAGACCATTATGTGCTTGCTTGGACGTTGTGGGGGAGGGGGAGATCGGCGTGCCTAAGCGAGGTTACGACGCCGTATAAACACTCATGTGTCACGTATAACACCCATGGTTAAAAAATAAACATCCATGGGTTAAGTATAAGCACATATGGGTAAAGAATTAACACATGTGGATAAATAATCAATACCCATTGGTAAAGTTTTTGCAAACTATGAGTAAGGGATTAACACCCTTAAATAAAGAATAAACACCCATTGGTAAAGAATTAACACCCATGGGTAAGTATACACACCCATGGGTAAAGAATAAACACACAAGTCTGATGTAAAAACACATATCGGTAAAGAATTAACACCTATGGGTAAAGAATAAAAACCCATGGATCAAGCATAAACTCATATGGATAAATTATAACAACACATGGGTCAAGGAAAAACGTCAATGAATCCATCGGTTTCGAATAAGCACCCATGGGCAAAGTAAAGAATAAACACACATGGTTAAAAGAAAAACACACATTGGTAAAGAGACTGTATTGATGACTTTGTACATACACGTAAATATGATTATATATTAGAATCAGTATACAAAATACCATGTTACGAACTTACATTATAAAATCAACATGCACCGAACCTTAACACCTCCATGAAGAAGGCCTCCACACGCACTAAGGACGACCGGTCCAAGACAGAGGGAGGCCGTAAAATGCCGATGCTGCTCGTGATATCCCTGTACAAGCCTTCTTGAATCTCGGGATATTCCGTGAGGCACACGATACTCCAGCGGAGCGCGGTCGTCGTCGTTTCCGCGCCGGCAACGAACATGTCATTTATTACTGTGTCGAGATACTCGTCTGAAATAAAACAATTCACATACATGTAGCATCCGATCTGAACTAATTAACTGAACACACATGAGTTGCCTTTTCTGCTAGTTTAGTTTAGTTTAGTTTAGTTTTAGTTAAGTTTTATTTTGGCACTGATACACAAATCATGGTAAGAACAAATATATAAATTCTAACAAATCCTGATGAATGACTAGTTAAGTAATACATGGCATAACATAAAAAATACAAGTAGGAATGCTTAATGAGATCACATTATATATATCACATGTTTATGAGTATCACATTTAATGTTGCATCACAGATTTGTCAGTCATACTTTAATCCAACTACTTTAAAGACATTATATTTTATTTTAAAATGCAATGGTTTAAGATCAATAAGCAGTAAAGTAAGACATGGTCAATGTTTAACTAAAATTGGAATAAAACAGGTGCAATAATTAAAGCTAAGTTAATATGACTGTGATAGAATCAACTGGCCATTAAGTGGGTTTTGATGGCATGCTTAAACGAGTGGGAAGATTCGATATCCCTAAGTGATTGTGTGCTACAAACCGCTGCTGATGCCAACTTTTTAATTAATCAGATAATGTTTTTTATCGAAACGAAAGAGGCCGGATCCATTTCAAAGAACAATGTATGTAAAAAATATACAGTTTAATCAGTAATCATCTAAGTATACGCCATAAGCACATGTTTCTTGACATTAATGAATCTTGAACTGTCAAAAAACTTAACTTAGAGTAGACTTAAACAAGAACATAATACGCACAGCTCATAGTCGTCTGCTCGTTCGTCTTCTCGTGCTTCTTCACCTCTCTGATGTACGCGCTGACCAGGTCATCGATGCAGTCCTCGTCGTACGTCTCCACGTGCTCCCGTATGATGTCTGCGCAGTACTCGCGCACGGCGTCATTGTTGGCGATCAGCCGCCCGACTCTCAAGGGATCCCCGGGCAGGCGGGCCGCCCATGGGAAGAAGATAGCGATGCCGCCAAATATACTGGAGCAAACTTATGGTGGTATAGTGACACTAAGGTGTTTTTTTACCTGCGACTCACCGTTTATTAACTGGCCGTGGATTTAGAGAATACTACCCATCGCCATTTTAGTTGAATATGTCCGTTGCGTTAGCGAGATCACATTCGTTAAACAGGACGTAAGGCGTATTGCCTATCCAGGATGACGCTAGATTAGATTTGGATAAAGATACATTATTGAGTTCTAAATCATGAGCATTTGGAGAGTTGTTCATGTTTTCGTGCCGAGCGAATCAGCGTTTCTGCATTCGATATTGTAATCTATTCATTGCACCATTGTTCTGGTTTAACAAAAATAACAGAAAAGCACGGAACCCATTAAATGACGTCCATCTCGACAATACTGACATGAGGCTAAGTTGTGGGTTTAAAGGAACCTTTTCACGTTTTGGTAAATTGACAAAATTGAAACAAATTGTATAAGATTCGCAAATTTGCGTTGTAGTTATGATATTTGTGAGGAAACAGTTATACTGAAAATTTACCATGCTCTATTACATTCATCTTTTGACGATTTAAAAACCAGAAAATTATAAAGCGTTGCAAGGCGAAATGATTGCATAATTTGGAGAGTTATGTTATCGTTATATTTTGTGACACTACGAGGATTGCTTATATAAAGTATGAAATACACCATTTACTGTATGAGCACGGATGGCCGAGTGTTCTAAGCGTTAGACTTTTACTCCATGGTTCAGTGGTTCGAGCCCAGTTACGTATAATATATTGTTTTCTTTATTAAATGTTATTCTTGTTATTTACTGCAGCTTTTTAGTTCGAATGTTTACATTTATCAATTTTAAGCATTTAATGACAAACTTCAATACATGCCAAAATCTTAGAAAAGGTCCCTTTAAATGAACGCATGATACAATATAGTTAATTCTTCTGCCGGTGGAGATGAAGGTTCATTTCGACTATGCACGTCAGATGAAAGGCTAACATGATACACCTGCGTTTTAGGTCAATACAATGTACATTACCATACGACCGGAGTGTAATGACTGATTCGCTAAATTATGTTATCATTCTCAGGGACATAAGTGGAAGTTAAATCTTGTGTATACATACAACAAGCAGTAAACTCACCGTAAATTTTCATCGAACATGTTTATCAATCCTCTAAACCGCGGGTCGTCATGTTTGAACTGTCTCCGGAACAACATCGAGCAAATCACGTTGGCAACGTGGGTACTTATCACATGTTTGGGATCGAAAGGTTCACCATTGTGCTTTCCTATCTCCTCGACCATCAACGCAGCTTGTTCCTGTATGGTGGCGTCTAGCCTGGTCTTGCCCATACCGAAGTCCTTCAGTGTGCCAAGTGTGAATCTTCTGTGCTCCCGCCATGGTTCCCCGCTGGTCATCACTATGCCTGAGGAGCGGACAATCTATCAGACTTAAGTGCAAGATCTTCAAATGTAATCAAGAAAAAATAATTAGGTTTTTTAACCTGTAATATTTTGGTCGTATTGTTATATGCAATGCGTTCTAGTGAATACTCGTACCTTTTCCACGGCCGATCTTTTCCAAAACGAACATCTTCGGTCTCGCTGCGAAAAGGTCGGCTTGCTTCTTGAAAGCGTCCACAATGACGTCATATCCGCTGATGATCACCACCGGCACGCTTCCCCACTGCATGATATACACGTCCCCGCACAGCTTTCGGAGTCGTGCCAGTATCGGCCTCATATCCTCTCGCAGGAGGTATATGTGTCCGATGATGGGCAGGCAGATGCCAGGAGACGGCGGCAGGTTTCCGGCACTTCTGCTTAACAGGAACCGGTGTACCAGGACGCAAACCAGGATAATCAGTCCGACAGACGTTACGGACAATCCTTCCAACATAGTTACGCACGGTATGTGTTAACTTCACTGATTCTTACTTGTAGCTAAGTTTACAGTTTACTGATTCTTTTTTTTAGTTTGGTGTCAACTTGTTTATTGTAACTCCATTTTGTTCCGAAACCATAATGTTTTTCAAACTTAGTAGAGTTCAATCCCTGGGTAGTATCGATGTAGGTAGTTTTTCCGTTATTTAACTCTCTCTATATATAACAATGATCACAACGAAACAGTATTTTATAATTGTTACATGTCATCCGATTCATTGACTTAAGCGTTCATAACTCTCTTTTTTCAATTAACTTTCAAACATGGACAACTATTCAATATACATGACTTCATACTCTCATAAACAATAACACAAAATGTATATTACATACGGTTAGTATTATGTTGATTAAACACTTCGTATTGACTTTAACCTCGACACTGTCGCATATTCTTATCAGGTCAACATAAGTTCACAACCTTTATACAGCTACACCCTATAAAATAGTGATCCGATATAAACGCACTTCACAGTAGTTTAACATCTAATGGACTATAATGTCCACGATAATTTTTGAGTATCGTTGTTTAAATAAGTAAACTCATCGATTTAAATTAAGACTTAATCTCATCTTTGAGTTAATAATTCCCTCCCACTCCCACACTCCTTTAAAAAAAACGAACACGAACATAAAATTAAAAAAGGAAGACATCACCAGAAAACTAACAACAACCAGACTGCTTTACAGGGGCGATTGGGGCGTCGTTTGTCACATCTAAAAAAAACTTAATTGTGTCGTGTTCTGAGAAAACTGGGCAAAATGCTTGT
The DNA here is from genome assembly GCA_007657795.1 of Dreissena rostriformis. Lineage (NCBI taxonomy): Eukaryota > Metazoa > Mollusca > Bivalvia > Myida > Dreissenidae > Dreissena > Dreissena rostriformis. Next base: position 383,517 of record VMBQ01000110.1, on the reverse strand, counting down.
GCGTAAATTGTCATCCCAGATTAGCCTGTGCAGTCCGCACAGGCTAATCAGGGACGACAATTTCCGCTTTTATGGAATTTTTCGTTTAAATGATGTCTCTACTTAGCGAAAATCCAGTTAAGGCGGAAAGTGTCGTCCCGGATTAGCCTGTGCGGACTGCACAGGCTAATCTGGGATGACACTTTACGCACAAGCATTTTGCCCAGTTTTCTCAGAATACGTTACAAATGATAACGCATACACAAGTCCGATAAAGAGTTCATTAAGAATTTATTCTGCTATTTATTAAGTAAACAAAATATTCTAATTCATAAGAAACATTCAGTAACTTTCGAGTTCGTAAAATATTCGAGTCGTTTGATGGTCGCCAGGAGGGATTCTTGTGGGCCAACAAGTGCTGCTGTTATGTTCCGGACGTACTCGTTGGTCTTGTGCTCCAGGTGTGAGATGCGGAACACTCTACAGATACACTTGTGTTCAAATGCCCGTATCCTTCGTTTTGGGTCAGCGTTAAGCGTTCAGGTTTTACAGTCGTACAATAGGATGTAGATTACGAGTGACTTGCAGATCCTGAACTTGATGGGGAAGCTGATGGAGCTACCTGCCAACAACTGGCTGAGTCTAGCCATCGCTGCCGTCGCCATGTCCATTCTTATGCGGACCTCAGCGGTACCGGTGCCATCCTTGGACAGGGTTGCTCCCAATAACTTGAAGCGGGTTACATCTTCCAGTTTCTCGCCGTTCATGATAGTGTCTGCACTGGTGTTGTACGTGCTCATGGTCTTCGACTTCTCATCCCGTATGCTCCTATTCTTTCAGAGAGTATGTTGGTGAGGTCTTGGATTCACTGCTGGAGCCACCCATGAGGTCAATGCCATCAGCGAATCTCAAGTTAGAGATGGGCCTACCACCGTTGGAGATGGAAGTGTGTTCGTCTTGGGGGGCCTTCTGCATTATCTTCTCATGGAAAAGGTTAAGTCATCAGCCATCTGTTGCAAGTGTTTTCTATGATTTGACCTAGTGATCTTATTTTTTAGACTCACGGGACGCAGATTCGAACTCAACCTAGGTAAATATTCAGACCAAGTTTCACCAAGAGTTGATGAAAAATGTAGCCTCCAGAGTCGTAACACCTAAATGTTGACTGCAAACGACGACAGATGTCGGACATATGGTGATCACAACAGCTCACCATAAACACTTTGTACTCGGGTGAGCAAAAACAAAAACATTTCAAATGCTGCTAACTTGCTTCTTTGTCACAATGCCTTGTTTGGGAATTCATAACATATCATTTGCAGGCCAATACTTTTTAAGGTCGTCATTCACTTTCTTCGTTTAAACATAGACGCAAAAATTTAGTTCACTCCCTATTTATCCAGACACCAGTGTGCCATTAAACAAGCAGACCTAGTAAACGATAGTTCATGTCTTAATTTCGTTGAATGTGTTATACACTTCCAACCGACGACGCTCTTCCCAGCAAGATGCACGCGCTCACGTTCTGACATCGGTCACTCCACAAGATGGAGCACAATAAAAAATAAGCACATGTTTCATTATTTCAGATAGTTTTTGTCATTTATGCACTTTCATCAAACCCTTTATGTTCGATTTTATTTAATAAAACTGAAGTCAATTATATATATTTAAACAATTCTGTCATATGGATTGGATATTTTATATTGTTAATGTTCTTTTTTTATTTCTTTAAAAGTGCAAATTTAACATGTTGTTTGCAGGGAAAAACACTGCTTCACGTGTTCATGAGTTGGCCATGTTTGTTAATATTTGCAACTTCGAAAAAGTATGTTGGTGTTTAGTAAAGGCATACAATCGTTAGATTTAAAGCGAGTTTAATAAGTTGTATAATAAAAAAGAGAGTTAACTTCCGATTTATGAAGAACATGTTATCGTTTACGGAATGCACGTGCTTCAGCCTTTCTGAGATTTAAACATCGATCTTAATTGAATGGGATGTTAGATTTGACGAAGGACGCCCTAATCGCCCCTGTTAGGCAGATTGGCTGTTGTTCGTTTGTTGTCGATGTCTTTATTTTTTGTTTTTTATGTTCGTGTTCGCTTCTTTTTGTTTAAAGGGGTGTGGGAGGCGAAGGGTGACATTTACTCAGAGATGAGATTAAGTTTTAAATCAATGAGTTTGCTTCTTAAGCAACGATACTCAAAACTTATCGTGGAAAGTATAGTCTAAGATAACGCATTAAGGGTTAAACTACTGTGAAGTGCATTTATATCGGATCACTACTTTATAACGTGGAAACAAACTTGGAAATTGGGCCACTTCATGAGGAATGAGATTCCAACCTAGTAAATGTAATATGATGACACTTTCACGTAAAAAGAAGAACATTAATTTTGACTACACATTGAAAAATACTAGCCTAGAATTCTTATCTTGTATTTAATATCTTGGTGTGGATATCACTAATGATCTGAGCTGGAGTAAACATATAAATGAAGTCTGCAATAAAACGTAAAGAACCCTAGGTCTTCTCAAAAGACATTTATCTATTTGTCCTCAAGAGGTAAAACTTTAGGCATACAAAGGCTTAATCCGACCAGTGCTAGAATATGCCAGCGCGGCCTGGGATCCGCATCAAATTTACTTACAAGAAAAACTTGAAAGCGTACAAAAACGTTCAGCTAGGTTTATTACTTCTAATTACCGGGACTACGAACCAGGATCTATGACTGAAATTCTAAGGGACCTGGATCTTCAACCTTTGAAAGAAAGAAGAAAACAAAATAGATTAATATTACTGTGCAAATGACTGAATTCACGGGCAAATTTACCATTGGATCAACTTAGTCGACCTATTCGCTATACCAAAAATATGGATAATGAACAAACAGAATTATGGCAAGAACTAACGTATTAAAGTTCAGTTTTATTCCAAACACAGTATGTGACTGGAACTCTCTTCCACCGGGTTTGATTTACAAATACCAAACAGCTACCAACGATCCAGTCTCTGTGTTTATCAATCAAATAAGAGGGGTAAGAAAACTGAGTAATTATACAGCAACTTGACGCACGCGCGGTGAGTAAATGTTTATCAATGTTTCACCGTATCCCATCAAGATCAACATCAAGATCAAGCGTGTAGCTGAATAAATGTTGAACAAGTATGTAAACCTGATAGGAATATGCGACACTGTCAAGGTTTAAGTCAAGACGAAGGGTTTTATCAACATAATACTAACCGTTTGTCATAGACAGTGTGTGTTAGTGTTTATGAAAGTATTAAGTCGTGTATATTTAATAACTTTCCATGTTTTAAAGTTAATTGAAAGAAGATAGTTATGAACGCTTAAGTCAATCAATCGGATAAAATTTAACAATTATAGAATACTGTTTTGTTGTGATCATTGTTATATATATATATATATAATATATATATATATAGTCAAATAACGAAAAAACAACCAACATCGATACTACACAGGGAGTGAACTCTACTCAGTTTGAATAAGATTATGGTTTCGGAACAAAATGGAGTTACAATAAACAAGTTGATACCAAAATAAAAATAAGAATCAGTGAACTGTAGACCAAACTAAAAGTAAGAATCAGTGAAGTTAACACAAACAGTTCGTAACTATGCTGGAAGGATTGTCCGTAACGTCTGTCGGACTTATTATCCTGGTTTGCGTCCTGGTACACCGGTTCCTGTTAAGCAGAAGCGCCGGAAACCTGCCGCCGTCTCCTGGCTTCTGCCTTCCCATCATCGGGCACATATACCTCCTGCGCGAGGATATGAGGCCGACACTTGCGCTACTCCGAAAGCAGTGCGGGGACGTGTATTACATGCAGTGGGGAAGCCTGCCGGTGGTGGTCATCAGCGGATATGACGTCATTGTGGACGCTTTCAAGAAGAAAGCCGACCTTTTCGCGGCGAGACCGAAGTTGTTCGTTTTGAAAAAGATGAACCGTGGAAAAGGTAGGAGTATTCAGTAGAACGCATTGCATATAACAATACGACCCAAATATTACAGGTTAAAGAAACATAATTAATCTTTCTTGATTACATATGAAGATCTTGCACTTTAGTCTGATAGGTTGTCCGCTTCCTCAGGCATAGTTATGGCTAGCGGGGAACCATGGCGAGAGCACAGAAGATTCACACTTGGCACACTGAAGGACTTTGGTATGGGAAAGACTAGGCTAGACACCAACATACAGGAACAAGCTACGTTGATGGTCGAGGAGATAGGAAATCACAATGGTGAACCTTTCGATCCCACAGATGTGATTAGTACCCACGTTGCCAACGTGATTTGCTCAATGTTGTTCCGTAGACAGTTCAGACATGACGACCCGCGGTTTAGAGGATTGATAAAAATGATCGATGAAAATGTACGGTGAGTTTACTGCTTGTTGTAAACACAATATTTAACTTCCACTTATGTCCCTGAGAATGATAACATAATTTAGCGAATCAGTTATTACACTCCGGTCGTAGGGTAATGTACATTGTATACACCTAAACCGCATGTGTTTCATGTTATCCTTTCATCTGACGTGCATAGTCGAAATGAACCTTCATCTCCACCGGCAGGAGAAAAACTATATTGTGTCATGCGTTCATTTAAAGGGATCTTTTCTAAGATTTTGGCATGTATTGAAGTTTGTCATTAAATGCTTTAAATTGATAAATGTAAACATTGGAACTAAAAAGCTCCAGTAAATAACAAGAATAACATTTAATAAAGAAAAAAAAATAGATTCTACGTAACTGGGCTCGAACCACTGAACCATGGAGTAAAAGTCTAACGCTTAGACCATTCGGCCATCCGTCCTCATACAGTAAATGGTGTATGTCATACTTTATATAAGCAATCCTCGTAGTGTCAAAAAATATAACGATAACAACAGAACTCTCCAAATTATGCAATTGTTTCGCAACGCTTTATAATTTTCTGGTGTTAAAATCCTCAAAAGATGAATATAATGGGTATTTTAGAGCATGGTAAATGTTCAGTGAAACTGTTTCCACACAAATATCATAACTACAACAAAAATATGCGAGTCTTAGACAATTTGTTTAATTTTTTCAATTTACCAAAACGTGAAAAGGTTCCTTTAAACCCCCGACTTAGCCTCATGTCAATATTGTCGGGATGGACGTCATTTAATGGCTTCTTCGCTTTTCTGTTATTTTTGTTAAACATGAAAAACCAGAACAATGGTGCAATGAATAGATTACAAAATGAGTATCGAATGCAGAAACGCTGATTCGCTCGGCACGAAAACATGAACAACTCTCCAAATGCTCGTGATTTAGAACTCAATAATGTATCTTAATCCAAATCTAATCTAGCGTCATCCTGGATAGGCAATATAGATTATTTCCTGTTTAACGAATGTGATCCCGCTAACGCAACGGACATATTCAACTAAAATGGCGATGAGTATTATTCTCTAAATCCTTGGCCAGTTAATAAACGGTGAGTCGCAGGTAAGAAAACACCGTTGTGTCACTATACCACCATAATTTTGCTTCAGTTTATTGGGCGGTATCGCTATCTTCTTCCCGTGGGCGGCCCGCCTGCCCGGGGATCCTTTGGGAGTCGGGCGGCTGATCGCCAACTGTGACGCCGTGCGCGATTACTGCGCAGGCATCATACGGGAGCACGTGGAGACGTATGACGAGAACTGCATCGAGGACCTGGTCAGCGCGTACATCAGAGAGGTGAAGAAGCACGAGCAGACGAACGAGCAGACGACTATGAGCTGTGAGTATTGTGTTCTTGTTTAGGTCTGCTCTGAGTTAAGTTTTTGTTGACAGTTCAAGATTCATTAATGTCAAGAAACATGTGGTTATGGCGTATAATAAGACGATTACTGATTGCACTGTATATTTTTTGACATACATTGTTCTTCTAAATGGATCCGGCCTTTTTCGTTTCGATAAAAAACATTTACATCTGATTAATTAAAAAGTTGGCATGAGCAGCGGTTTGAAGCAGAAAAGGCAACTCATGTGTGTTCAGTTAATTAGTTCTGATCGGATGCTACATGGTGTGTGAATTGTTTTATATCAGACGAGTATCTCGACACAGTAATAAGTGACATGTTCGGTGCCGGCGCGGAAACGACGACGGCCGTGCTCCGCTGGAGTCTCGTGTGCCTCACGGAATATCCAGAGATTCAACAACGTTTGTACACGGAAATCACGAACAGCATCGGAATTTTCCGTCCTCCCTCTGTCTTGGACAGGTCGTCCTTAGTGCATGTGGAGGCCTTCTACATGGAGGTGTTAAGGTACGGTGCATGTTGATTTTATCATGTAAGTTCATAACATGGTATTTTGTTTACTGATTTTAATATATTCTCATAATTACATGTATGTACAAAGTCATCAATACAGTCTCTTTACCCATGTGTGTTTTTCTTTTAACCATTGTTGTTAATTCTTTACTTTGCCAATAGGTGCTTATTCGAAACCGATGGCTGTATATACTTGACCCATGGATGTGTTTCCTTGACCCATGTGTGGTTATAATTTATCCATATGAGTTTATACTTGATCCATGGGTTTTTATTGTTTACCCATAGGTGTTAATTCTTTTCCGATATGTGTTTTTACTTCAGCCTTGGGTGTTTATTCTTTACCCATGGGTGTGAAAACTTAACCATGGGTGTTTATTCTTTACCAATGGGTGTTTATTCGTTATTTAAGGGTGTTAATTCCTTTCTCATAGTTTGTAAAGACTTCACCCATTGGTATTTATTCTTTATCCACTTGTGTTAATTCTTCACCCATATGTGCTTATACTTAACCCATGGATGTTTCGATGAAAATTTGACTGTGTGGTTTCCATGATAATCCAATAAGTTTTAGACTGTCAAATTACACACACTAAAAATTGAAAGCCATACTTGGAGCTTTGGTCCGTGTACTACGGACTTCATCAGCAGAATGATTTCTTCTGCTGGGAACCGTTAACACCGCTAATTGTCGGGCAGAGCTATGTTAAGGTACAGCAACGTAACGGATGAAATCATTATCTACAGAAAACCGACACATACAGACCAATATCTAGATTTCAACTCCCACCATCCGAATGAACACAAACTGTCAGTAGTAAGAACTCTTTTTGGCAAAGCTAATTCAATAGTTTCAGAAGAACAGGACCTGAATAATGAAATGTAGCTTGTCAACCAGGCCTTGAAGAAGTGCCACTACCCGGCACGTTTCATGGAACACAGGAGACCGAGTTCAACATCATCTGAGGTCCCAATGCATATACATGACTGTAAACCGGACCACACAATCACAATGGAGAACGTTAGGATTCTGGACCGTGAGCCATCTTGGTTCGATGGAGGTGTCAGGGAGGCTATTTACATCCGCGCACTAAGACCGGCGCTAAACAAGGACGGGGCCGATACCAACTCTCGCACACCTGGGATCGTACGTTAAAATCGCTCACCCCGACAATTAGCGGTGTTAACGGTTCCCAACAGTAGAAATCATTCTTCTGATGAAGTCCGTAGTACACGAACGAAAGCTCCAAGCATGGCTTTCAATTTTTAGTGTGTGTAAGACAGTGTAAAACTTATTGGATTATTAAACCATGAATGTTCTTTTTTTACCCATGGGTGTTATACGTGACACATGCGTGTTTATACGGCGTCGTAACATCGCTTAGGCACGCCGATCTCCCCCTCCCCACAACCTCAAAGCAAGCACATAATGGTCTTATTTGCGCTTTAAAGGGACTTGTTTACAGATTTGTGCATGTTTTGAAGTTTGTCATTTAATTCTTAAAATTGATAAATGTAAACATCGGAACTATATAGTTTCAGTTTAAAACAAGAAGAAGAATTAAAGGAAGAAAAAAGTAATCCACACCGGGATTGAACCACTGACCCTTGGAGTTAAAGTCTAGCAATCCTCGTAATGTCACAAAATATAACGATAAAAACAGAACTGTACAAATTATTCAATCGTTTCGCGTTTGTAACGCTCTATAATTTTCAGGTTTTAAAATCGTCAAAAGATTCATATAATGGGTATTTTAGAGCATAGTAAATGTTCAGTATTACTTTTCCTCGAAAATATCATTACTAAAGCGAAAATTTGCAGATCTGATTTTTTTTTTTTTTGTCAATTTACCAATATGTGAACAAGTCCCTTTAACTTGACGAAAATACAATATGGAATCCATGGGGATACAAATAGTCGTGTTTGGCAATATCCCCGGATTTAATATATTGCGTCTTTCTGTGTGCATGCGCTCGTAATGAATTGAACGAGCCGTGCTTATTCACATTGAATTTCATGTTTCTCCATTATCAAACCTTTTTACTGTGAAGAACGATGTACATTAGTATATGGTTAAATAATAACAAAAGTGTTACTTAATAATAGTTTGTAATGTTAGGCTCTAAAACGAATTGGCTTAAGATTTTAAGAATAAAGTCCGTAGGGGAATGCACTCTGAAAACCCCTTCAAAACTTAAGCTAGTAGCTGCACTCATGTTATGATAATTGCACAGTAACCTACATTTATAAAATAATGTTTTAATTATGAACTTTGTTAAGGTCTTTTCATAGAGCGTTTGTGCATAGACTGTATGTATTTTTCTATAGCAGTTTGGCACATAACATGTTTTATATTATGCAATTATATAACAAACACAGCTAAAATCAATGTATTACAGTTGTATTTTTTCAGCTTCAAATTTATGGAATGAATTTGATTTCCAGGTTCTGCAACCTCACAATCATTCCCCTAATGCACAGTTCAACTGAGACGGTGACTTTCAGAGGTTACACTATACCACCCGACGCAGCTGTTATATGCGACCTAGAATCCGTATTTAATGATCCCCACATATGGGGCGACCCGCTCGTGTTCCGACCAGACAGGTTCATTGACGAGCACGGGAAGTTAATCAAACGGGACGAGTTCATTCCATTTTTAATTGGTAAGATTTTGTAAGATTTTGTAAAATGCTTATTTTGTTATAGTTTCAAAAACAAGTTTTCAATATCGACACACTAAAGTACGTGACATTTGTGATATTTTAACTTACATGTATTCATAGATCTTTGGTGACGATTACGCAATTTAATGTTGTTGTTTCTAAAAACTCTCCGCGCATGCAATATAATACATGTTTAAAGATAAAGAATCATGGTCTTTAAGAATATCTTTGTTAATAATAATATATGTTAACATCCACCGTTGCTTACAGGCAAACGCAGTTGTATCGGGGAGTCGCTGGCACGAATGGAACTGCTGCTATTTCTTAGCAGCCTCGTACAGAGGTTTCGTTTCGAAAGTCCGGCTGGCGAAGAAGTCTCCATGGCGACAACGGACGGGATGTTTGGAATTGTGCATGCGCCGAAGCCCTACAGGATTGTAGCAGTGCCTAGGGTCGGCTGATTGGCAGTGCACGTGATTCGCGAAGAATGACAATAAAATGATTATGCATCATGCAATTATATACTAGTATATGTATATGTCGGAACATATAACTTTTTAATGGGCCTTAACAACAGCATGTGGCATGGCATTCTAAGCGATTGAAAACAAACACTTGTTTTTTATAATTAAAATCTCTTAAATCTCATTTATACTGCCTCTGTTGCAAACATTGACCAACTAAAGCAGGGTCGAATACATTTTCCTATTTCCTGTCAACAGGAAGCAGTGTATTCCTACACACGCTGTGACACATAGTTGAGTGTAACCTTTTCCAATACACTACACAAGGGTTACGCATTATTGAGACGCATCGAGAATGTTATCGTTCATATTACATATCATCTTACTTTGCATCTTCTTTAAAACATATTACAGAATCGGCTTTCCGTATTTTATTTCCATTCACTTGATAACGCAATTTATGATGTTTCTCGAGTGACATCATTTCTCTGACGAAACACATCTAGTTAAAGCAAGACTCTGAGGATTTTAGGGACAAGAATTTGGATGTGGTGGTTTTTTTAAAGTAAAATATTCAATATTTTTAAAGCATTGAACGAATACAAAACGTTTTTCGGATTGTTTGGCATTCATATTTGTTAATTTCGATAGGGATAAAATAACTCACTCCGACAGGATTACGATTCCTGTTTTAGGTCAGAATGGTTAGCATTCAATACAAACGCCATGAAGAAATAGTGTGGTTTAAAATACATTTCGATAAAGGGATGGACGAACAGAACATGTAAGTGCATATAGTTGTAACTTTATTGTTATAAGAATTGGATTAAAGCTGTCATTGAGGTAAATAAAATTGAGTCTTTGTTTTGGCTGTTGCATATTTTTTTTAATTTCTAATGATAAAAAATAAAAAATCCGTTTTTGTTTTGCTTTTGCACATTGTTTTCAATTTCCAACATTAAAAATTTCACATTCTCGATTCATTTTTTATTTCTTCTCATAATTTCAATAGGAAAGTATTAAAAGGACCAGTTTAATATGGAACTATTGTTTACGTGACATAATCGGTAGTAATTCGGTCGTAAGGAATGTTGTCTACATGTAGGAGCTGAGCAGAATAATTATTTTTTATCTTAATTAATCATTTGTCTTGGTAAAATGTGTTAGCGGCATAATTTTAAATGAAGCAATGTTGCAATCAATCTAAACTTAAAGTCACTTGTCGATTGGTCAATATGAACAGCGTCTGATGCGTGCGCAACGCGTGACATGATTGACGCATGTAAAACTTGGTAATAATAAAGGTTAAAAACCGCGAAACCTGCTTAAATCCATAACATATATGATTTTAGTTTACACACATTTATACTCCAGAAATTAGAGTAGCGTCACTTTTGATCAGAAATGGATACATTGTTTTATAATATTATTTGCATCACTGCCCATTTATGTTCTTGACTCTGTACTATGACGATAAATATGTTGTGTGATAAATTAAGGCTATGCAAAGAACAGACTTTATTCACACTATAAATAACGATATTTGCATTTTAATTTCCAAACATGTGAAGGAAAAAACATTCGATGCTAAACTCTGTTGTCTGTATTCCAAAACAGTATTACAACTAATCAAACACGCGCTTTGTTTGTTAAAATATGTTAAAGAATGGACTCGATGTTCCGTCATTAAAAGTGAGAATTATAATAGGTGTTACTTCTATATGTTTGTGGTACATCAAAAACAGAGGCACAGCACACTCACGCTACCTATTTCATATTCATAGCAAAGGCGTTTACTTTCATTCCGAAGTTGTCAGCTAATAATTTGTAAACCGTTTGCACAAATATCTATACGCTCACTAAGTACTGATTCATTTGACAGCTAGGCAGGTTTGGTTGAGTAGGCTGTGATTGCAGAGAAAAGTGGGAGAAGGTTAACGTGACGTGACTTAAATACCTTCTAATTAAGTACCATAGGTGTGCAATTCACGAACAGAACTTTCAACGAATTGTGTACATATAGAGAATAAATGGTTGGTGCCGAGATGGAGAAAGTTTATCCGGTGAGGCTTAGAAAAAGAAAATAGGGCGAGCTTTAGCATGTGCAGTCTGTACCGACGAAACAAAGGCGACACTGTCTGCTTTCATGTCTTTCTTTAAAAAAAATCTTGTCTATGGGTAAGTGTTATTCCTGATTAGCCTGTGGGGACTTCACAGGCTCACCTGGGACACTATACGCACATGCATTAAACCCTGTTTTCCCAGAACAAGGCTCAATTTTAAACAAAACTTCTTCTCAACATGAGATGGTGATGAAATAAGAAATCACTAGACCAGCAGCATCATATGGAAAATGTGCTAGATAATTATATTTTAAGTATGACCTGAATTCAATTATGAGACCTGTTCCAAATAAATGTACATCTAATAAATCTTACAATCTCAGAAGATTTCATCAAGTATATTTATAACAACATTAAGTCTAACTTGTGGGTGTGTATGAGGCCTTCTAAGACGGAAAGCTGGTTGTGTCTTTCATTGGGTTTACCATGTAGATACACTATCTGGGTCGCTAGTATTTGCCCTTCAGAGAAAAAAGTTTTTGAATAGAAAATTCTGTCCACTGAATGCTACCTGGTAATAACATCTGTGGCCCACGTGCCTGTATGAAATGAAAACAATCAAAATGTGACAACATCAGTGTTAATGCTCGGCTGCCCCTGATGTGTGATAAAAATAAAAAGCTGTTAAAAACACTGCAAGTAGGCTATTCTGGTGCATACAAATTACTATGGGTGCATAAAAAATAAGCCTGCCATTATTTTTCTATTGAAAATGAGCATAAAAACGTATTGCAACTTGAATGAACTGCCTAGTTGTCTTGTTTGTGGAAAAAAGCAATGGCTAGGCTACCAACCACTCACGATGCGTGTGCAGCGATGTTATTGGTAGATACACAACCAATAACGATAACAATATTACGATATATCATAAGAAATTGATGTAAGTTTTGCGGCAACTATGCCCAGAATTGACATTGCAACATGTCAGTTCCCTTAATCATTTAATTTTCTATGTTTTATTAGCAAACTTACATTTAATATATATATCCGTTGTATAGATACGAATTGACAAACCAATATCATGCATGTAAACGTTTGAAATTTGAATGCCAAGGCAAACGACAGACAACCATTGATGATACACTATATGACTAGCAGAATATTCATGAAAACAAGTTTAAGACATGTCTGTTTTGTACACACCTGTTGCAGATATGATAGCGGTCTTACAACCATGGGAGAACCCAGGGTCCAAAGCCAAGATTATGCTTCCCTTAAGTGGAGCTGTCAACAGAAGATGCTTCAGGTTTTTGGCAAACACATCTATGGATGATTTCTCTGCTTCTTTTGTGAGTTCCGATCTGAAAGCAATATTTCATGCGTGACTGATGATATTCAGTTTGATATTGATTTGAGTTTTTGTAGTTTGCATTTCATAATAATGTTAACAGTAAAATTTAAAATTTCACCAAATACTGTACTGTTAAAGTGCAGCATAATTATAGAAAGGTATGATTGTTAAAATGTGCACTTGGCATAAAAATACAGCAACTCCATAAATAGAACTGAGAATGTGTAACTAATGTTGGTAACATTATGCTGTACATGGACATTTTAAATATGCCATTAAATTAAATAGGGCATTCCATAAAATCAACCTCAGTAAAAATAAGACTATGAGTGGTTTGAGCAGCTGATCATATCAGTTGTATGTACTACATTTTATTTAAGAATTTCTTAAATTGCCAAATGTTTTTGGATCATTAAAAGCATGTTCAATCAGAGTTCAAACATAACAACTAGAGCTAGTCAGTGGTCACAGAGGTGAAGAACACCCCCAACACGGCTTGCTGTAATATGTAACAAGCTGCAATATGTGACATGCTGTAATATGTAACATGCTGTAATAAAAATGTAATAGCATTTCAAAACACTCACATTATTGTATGCTTTCCGGTGGTTTATAGAGAAATATCAGTGGATTAAAACTGATAATTCAATGTTTCAAACAGTGAAATTTAACAGTGAGAATTATCGATAATTTTCATTGTTTAGCCGAAGTATTTTTGGCAAAAAAACAACAAAAATAATCATTTGTAAGCATAAAATAAAATAAAAAAAATTGTTGGTTCTGGTGGAATTTCAATTTTAATTCACTTGAAATCATAGAACAAATATATTTTCTATGATCACTCGTGAAAACGATATTCTACCAAATCCCAAAAAATATTCTCTATTTCCACTACCTGACATTCCTAGTAATCTGTGGGATTATCAGACGAGATAATGTATCTTCAATGGCTTCTTTGAACACTGTGGCACTGTCCTCGTTCATGTTGCAAACCATCCACTTGAAGAAGCATTTGTTTTTAATATCCAACTCCATCTTCTTAGATATTTCCACCTTAACTGTTAGGACCTTGTGGCTTTCTCCTCTGTTAATAGCCAAGGTCTGTAATCAGAAATGCAGATACTGTAATAAAGTTTATTGAATTCCAGACCATGAAACAAAATCATGTTTGACCAAGAAATATGAAAACTAAAGGTATTCTGTACTGAATCATAACTGATCATCATTGTAATGGGAACAATTCTTAAGTGTTTGTTATGCGCAGTAATTAATAAGACAATTAATCTTGTTCCGTTTGCAACTGTTTTTAAAAAGTTTATTAAATCAATATTCAGCAGTTTTTTTCTCTTAATATTTTGGGAATGGGACTCCATTTGAATTGGGAAAAAATTGCGTCGTTAAAACTAAAATTAGAAAATGTGTGTGTGTTTTTTTTTTTTCCAAACAAATACTTAAATTTAGAATAAAACTGTCTTCAATATCTTTTTTACTATATCTATTTCAATTCATGCTTTTAAAACCTTTTTGGTAACATAAAACGTGAATTCTAGCTCAAATGCTTAAGATATTGCAGTTTGAATGACATGATGATAAATGACAATTATTATCAATATGAAAATCTATGAACAAGTTCCTTTAAAGGCACCGTACCTGATGAGGTTGCATGGCAGCTGCTGATCGCTGGAATTGAAAGTATGTCTTATATTTATGTTCAGGCTCTGGTTTGACCCCTGGTTTTTGGTTCAGACTTCTTCGCCTTCGACTTTGTGGAATGCACTTGTATAACAGGACTCTTTCTTGAACTGAAGGTAACAAAAGGCACCTGGTACTAATGTAAGTTTTCAAAAAAATAACATCTTGACATCAAAGAAGTATTTCAATCAGCCATCAAATCGACTTTTTATTTTTTTGGTTACACAGGTTACCCTGTAATAGTGTTAGTTCCACATGAATTACATGTTGAAATCCAAACAGATTTTAAAGCAGATAACAAATATGCCTGTCTTATAATTGCCAGTAAATTCTATACTGAACTTACAGGCTCCTAACCAGCTCCATAATATCCGGGTCCTTATGAATGATATCAGCAATGATGTGTTTCACCCCTTCCAGTACCTCCTTCACACTTACCAGATCTTCATGATAAACATTGATAAATAAAGCATGTTAATTATGGGCATGTTAATTGTGGATAAACAAAGCATGATAATAATTAATAAACAAATGCATGATAAACTTTGATAAACAAAGCACGATAAACATCAATTTACATACACTCACTCGTTGAAATTCCATGAAAACTTATTTTGTTTAATGTGTCTTCCAGTTTGTAAGCAGAAAACATTCTTTTTCATTTCATTATTACTAGTTACAGTGATCTTAACCCAAACAACCCTTTCAAACAAAGTCTTTATATGAGGTATCTAAAAATGAGGCTTCATTATAATACCTTAATACTTTATGGGGTTATTGAGAAGAAGCCTTTTATATAAGTACTAGTGACTGGCAATAAGGTATATGTTATATATTATGCAGTTAATTTATGTGGAGTCATAACAGTATGGTCATTACATCACTTAGTCAAACTTGCATTGCTGATCTTGTTGACATGAGTTATTAAATGCATCCAACATGGTGCATGGTATTATTCATTATCCTCTATAGTTATAAGCAGTATATATATACATTCATGTATGTATATATGCTGTTTAAAATATCATAATTTCGTCTAGAGTTATTTAAAAGAAACCCCAGCTTGACATCACCTGTAGCAAAATAAACACATTTTGTTCACACTTAACACATGAATCTTCATGATAACTAGATGTCTGTTGGCAGCATGTCGAGACTTTTGTCAATATTGCTTCATATTTTACACGATGAACCATGACATATTTTACCTTAGGCCTTTAGAGTAACCTTGACCTTTTGCCTAAGGGGTGACACACCTTCTCTTATTGGTGACCATTTTCTGATATATTATTTTTAAATTGTATTTGAATGCTGATACGGACAAGCTGTTTAATGGCGAATTTGACCTTTGACCCATAAGAGTGACCTTGAACTTAGACATAGGGAGATGGGTATAACACTCAACATGCCGTCTCCTCATGGTGGTCATTTGTGGTGAATATTTGTAAATTGCATTATTAATGACAAAGTTAAGGTCTGACAAGCGGTTTTATGGCAAAATTTTACATTTTACTCTTTCACCTTGACTCTCGAGGTAGGGAGACAGGTGTTACATGCAATATGTCATCTCATGATGGTGAACATTTTAAGTTAGTTATTTAAAAATTGGGCAAAGAATGACAAACTTACAGTCCAGACCAGCTTGGTCCAGATAAACACACACACACGAACACATACACTCCACCATTGTGACTGCTATATCAAGCTTTCCACAAAGAAAAAAATCTTATAACCTTTTGTGTCCTGTTGGACCCACTTTGCAGCCTCTGCATTGGTCCCAAATCCCCTGGAGAACAGCACTTCTAGGGGTTCAAGTCCTAGGGATCTGGCCCTTTCCGCTAGTGTACATGTACTGCCTGCTTTGAAGGGGGGCAAACTGTAAGAGAACATGCACCATTTGAAATTTGTTCAGCAACTTATTTTTGTGTGGAAGTATACAAATGGTCATGGCAGTAATAAAGAACCAAGCAAAGTCAGGTAGTAAAGCCTTCACTCTCCTGCTGCAGTAGGGACCATAAAGTATTTCTTAACACATATAAAAAAAACACGTGAGAAGCTTCTTTATAACTGTAAATGAAAGCCAACAGAAATTAACAGACAAGTGTGCAGAATAAAAAAAATACCAATGCAATTCCTTAATATTTTTGTCATCATAAACTTAATATTGAAGGCTATTATTATGGGCATTGCATAACAATGTTTTTTTTCTAATACTTATTCAAGTCATACATGCATGATTTCAATGACATTGACTCAGACATACTGTAATTACTCTAAGTTTTTGGACACTTAACAATAATTAATTTTGTTCGTGTCCGAAAATTTAGATACAGATAATATTCCAAAAATACAGGTGTCTGAAAACTTAGAGACAAAAAAATAAGGTGACCTCAAATTTAAAGACACTAAAAATGTTTGCATGGACGATCAGATAATATAATGAAATATGTAAAGCGTCAATTGTATCAACGACCATGCGAGAACATGCTTGTACATTACCATGCCAAAGCTTTAATTGCTACCTTTACCTAAAATGATATAGAACAACAAAGTAAAAACATTAAACATACTGATTTTTTCATAGGATATCATTTCAAATGATGTTGGGTGAAACAATTGTTTATTACCGGTATACATGGTTATTTACAGAATCATGCAAATGTTATGGCCCATTGCCCTTATGCATTCATCTGCCAGGTTCTATGACCTTAATTCTTTAGTAAAAATCCATGATCGAAGTGTCACCAGATAAGCGAAAAAAAGGCAGAAATCTGACAAAATAGCGCTGCAATATATACTGTCCGAAAATATAGTGTCATTTATTATGGATGAAAAGCTGTATGTTTGAAAATTTAGAGTAAAAAAAAATACTTATTTTTTGCCAAAAATCGGGATGTCTGAAAATGTAGAGTGTCCGAAAACTGAGAGTAATTACGGTACATGGTATTGTATAATTATCCTAAACTCAGGGGGTTTTCTAGCGATTTTGGGAAAAGGAGTCTGATCAAATTGGATTTTTTAAATCGATAAAATGGCAAATTTCTTGGGAATTTTTTATCGACAAAATGGACCAAATTTGGAATTTTTTTATCAACAAATATTTACACATTAGGCCTTTTCCTGGCCATTTCCTGGGAAAAATGCAATTCGAGCGAAAAATTATAGTTATACACTTTGTAAGATGTTTACGAAATAAAATTGAAATATAATAATCATAAGACACTTCTTTAAAATAATAAAAAAAAATAATAAAAAAAAATTGGGGATTTTTTTGTACAATTTCGGTTTGGGATCGGGTCTGTGTATATATGTATGTATGAATGAATTTGAGCATTTCTAATAACAATGTAAATTATAGTTAAACAATTTCTTTAGACTGAAACTAACATTAAGTTTTTACACTATTGTGAACTAAATTGAAGTTTTTATACTATTGTCAATCCCAAAAAGACTTACATGTACCAAGCATTCTACTTCTTGCAGTGTATGGGCTTGGCTCAAAGCTTTTTCGAGCTCAACAGTTAATTTGCCTTTCTCAGCAATATGCTCCTTAGCAGCTTTCACTTTTGTTTCCACAGTTCTAAAACATAATACGAAATAGGCATATATAAAGACATACAATACAGGTTTATTATCAACAACACAATGAGAGATGTCAGATAGGTTCTTTTCAATATTGGCAACTTACAGACCATATACGGTAAAAAGATTGTTTAAATAGTTCAAATAGTCTTTACATAGTTCAAAGAGACTAATTTAAAGATTAGTTCATGCACTGGAAATAACAATGTACGCATTACACTAGGTTAGAACTTACACATCTGAATCAGAAGCCAAAATGAATGTTATTTTGAAATGCTTGTCTCAGAAAGTTTCGAATCTGCTTTATTCTATATTATTTTCGGACATTTTATTAATCACCCAAGTAAAGGTTTTAGTAGCAATTAGCCATTTTGGCTACTGGTAACACCAACATAGCTTATGCGTAACTAAGTTATAAACGCTTTCACTAATTGAGCTGCGTTCTGGGAAAACTGGGCTTAATGCATGTCCGAAAAGTGTTGTCCTAGATAAGCTTGTACTGCAGTCCGACACTTAATGCTTTTATGGTATTTTTGGTTTAAAGAAAGTCTCTTCATAGCAAAAAGCCAGTTTAAGCAGAAAGTGTAGTCCATGATTAGCCTGTGCACAGTTTTCCAAAAACGAGGCTCAATATATTATCATTCACAAATGACCTTAATTCTTCCAGCAGAGTGAGCGTCTCTCTAATAGTCTGTGTCTCCATTCCGCCCGTCTGCTCCATCCTGTAGCGGGTGATGAACGGCACGGTGCAGCCCTCATCCAGGAGTCGCACAGTGTTCCTGGCGGCCCACACGGGCACGTCGAGGTTAGACGCTATCACCTCCTCCGCATTCCACCAGACTGACGTATCAAGCAGCGACTTTGATGAAGTTGGCTCATCTGGAAAAAACAACAGTTACATAGCCTTTTTTTAAATCTTATTTTATAATTGTTATTTTTTTCATTATTTTATTACAAGGATATTATAGCTGTTTTACCCTTCCAACAAACTATTGGTTGAAGGTCTGGATTTATTTTTCATTTACAGGTGAACATACCCTTCTTTATTGTTTCCATGACTTTGTCTGAAAAATGACAGGATTTTTTACTGCTTTTCCAGGATTTTTACTGCTTTTTAAGGATTTTTACTGCTTTTTCCTGACACGAAACTTATTGAACTATTTTTCATGACAAATGGTCATATTAACAGGGAAAAACCTATTTAATTAATTACTTATGTTATTTTCAGATAAGCATAAGATATACACCTTATGGTATCAATCACTGGATAAATGCAATATTGCCCGACTATCCATTCCCCATGCTCCATTATATATTTCCATTTGCAAAAGAAAAACCAAGCAAACAACCATTATATTTGTTTATACAAATTTCATGAACACAATCTAGTGTTCACAAGTACATGTATGCAGTAAAGTGAAATGTGGGATAGGGGCATTCCAATAACATACGTTAATAATGTAATGCAATCCGGGACAATCCTGTATGTATGGATCGAAATTCCCTTAAAAGTTGTATGCCTTGACCCTATTCCCAGGACCCTAAACAATTTCTTTTAATATTTAAGTTTTTAGTACGTTCCATAAAAAAATTACACATGTTAATGTTTCATGTACATAGAAATAGTCAAAACATTTCAAATAAAAAATATACTGTTGAATCTACTAACACAAATGATACCTGAAGACTGCCATAGCCACTAAATAACTTGTGCATCGACCCAAAATTTTATTTTTCCCTGACTTTTCACTGACTTTTCTGAAATTTCATTTTTCACTGACCATTTTTTTAAATTCCCTGACTTTTCACTGACCTTAAAAAAAAAATCAAATTTCCCTGACTTTTCAAGTTTAGTGGCAACCCTGATTAAGGAAATAGCAATACAAATGTATACCTTTTGCCATTTTATGCTTATCCTCTTTTGTTGTAGTGGACTGGCTTCGTTTTTGGTCATCGTCTGGTTTCAACTTTTTAACCTTATTCAATGGAACATCTGACTGGTTGCTGTCTTTACTTACAAACTTTCTTTTCGCCTCCATATTTTGAACTAAAAATTAAGTATATAAAACTTTAAAAAATTAAACTTCACCTTGTATAGATAAGAGTCAGTTGTCCTAAATCCGAACAGCTTCTTATTCCGAACAAAATTAAAATATCTGTGTTATTAATAAATCATGTTAGATGCTGGGATTATGACATTTGTATAATGACATCAATACTATGCTTTTTCTTGTCTTTGACATTTTTTGACTCACTTTTTTGCTATAGTTGTAAAACATTATGTGTTTTAACTGTTTTACAACCTATCAATATCATTTATGTAGAAACGTGTTTTTATCGTGTGTTATAGTCTATTCGACGTGGTATAGTGGCATTTTGCTTATGAAATCGACATTGTTCGGAATTACATACCAAATTAAAGGACTGCTCCGAAATCTGAATACAAGTCTAGTGACCATTCTCGTAAATCTATTGAAGCCTAAACATTACTGTTCAATTAGATACAGCAATAAAATGACATCTTATATATATATTGATGAGCATTTCCCACTTACATTTATTGCTCAAATGCTAGATCTATTAACATAGGTCACAACTTGCTTTTGTCTTTGAGTCATGAGCCAATCCAACATAGACAGACGACATAAAATATACATAATTTTGACCAATTCAATGCATACATGTTTTTTTTCAACCACTTAACTTTCACTTTCCCTGATTTTCAGAAAATGACTTGTAAATGTTGCATGAAATCTAAATTTGCATTCAGTTCAAATGCCAATATGAACAGTACAAAATGCACACAAAGAGCGTCAGTTGATTTACGCCTGTACAGTGGAAATACCCCCGCCCAGATTGGAGGTCTATTTCATGAAATCTTTAAATAATTATGCCAAAATTCATTTTATACTTACGAAAAATGGCAAACATCTGTGTTTATGAAATTCTTGAGCACTTTCATTATCAATATTTACCAGAATTTACTATGAAAAATGGAAGTCTTGATTATACGGGTTTATCAGGTCATGAGTAAAGACGGAAAAAGTGGTAAGTATGTGGTAATAAATAGAGTCGTGTTAATATAGATGTATTGGTAAAATTGACTGAGTCGGAATTATGGGAATCTATAATGTGGGAAAGGTTTAAAACAAAGTTAAAAAAATATTTTTTGTAATTAGGAGCTGTTATGTTAGGCATAAGAAGCATTGTAAGGAATAAGGGGTAGTTAGCGGTCAATGTGTTCATCCCATAACTTCTTTCGATATACAATGAAACTTTAAATTGTTTTATATGGTAAAAATATTTCCACTAGTATACATCCAGTGTTTTTTTCATCACAATTGGGGAAAAAGTACATATCTTCCCATATGGGATCTAAAACTTCCCAATTGAAGGTTTCCATATTTATTTATTTTACCCAATCTGAAGGGACCCGACCGCATTCCCAAAATGGTGGAACAAACACTGACATATATTTAATAGTTGTCTCTCTTTGACAAGAAGTACTCATATAGTCCATATAAACGGACTCCCAGAGTCTTTGATAATTTATGCTGTGGCGGCTCTCGGAGTCCATATGCACCCCTTCATAAACACAAGTGCAGTTCTCTGCAGCGGATCAGTGCACATCCTTAAACAGACGTCGTTTGTGACAAATTGAGGAAAGCAATGAATGAACTAAAAAAAACACGTTATTCACCTGAATGGCAACCTACAGACGTTATCCTTTGCATGTACCCTAAACAACACAACGATGTTTCAACAAACTATTCTCGTTGCCATTTTTATATTGAAATTTGAAACAGTGTATTCTGTGTCGAATATTCAACATCATTATTGACTTAGGCTACATCACATAACCGATGTGCAAAATATTGTTTTACTGCGACCTTAGTTAACCGATAGCGACACTTTAAGGCAGCAACATTGCTACAGTGTACCAATATGGTGGATAGATAGTACGAAATAAAAACGAAGTAAATAAAAAGCAATTATTTCTTGCTTTAATGGTACCATTAGCACGAATTTGTGACTTAGGTAAACATTGATAAGTTTTTGCAGTTTCAGTGTTCCTTAGCCCTTGCATTGGTGATCAAATTTTGCACCTTTGGACAATAGACGGCGCATTGCAACTCTCATCAACCCTTTGGGGTTTAAAGCTGAGAGTTGAATTATTGCAACAAGTGCTCATAATACCAAGATAAATGAAAATCGGCTAAGGTGCTTGGTATTCGGAGCATCGTCAGTATGTATTCTTACAAGTACTGTCAGTATTTCTCAACACAGAGCATTTCAAACACACACTCCAAAACGTTTCGCGGTTATTGTGAACAGCACCCGGAAAGTACGAGTATACGCCGAAAGGTGTCTGTACTGTATTGGACGAAGAAGAAGAAAGAATATGGTATCCGAACGTTATTACACTTAATAATATACATGTCATGTAATAACGTCAACACGTTGGATACTTCCTAAAAACGGTTGTGGAGTTGCAAATAATACTTACATGATTAAGTACACACAATAAAATACACAAGAAGAACTTAAATAGCAAAGACACGACTTTTCAAACTCTGCTCATTTGAGAAAAGCGCCGTTTCTTCTTTGGGGAGTGTTTCACAACATCTCACTCGCTCATTCTATACATAGATAGTGACGTCACTACGTTATTGTCAGTAAGACCGGTGTGTACACAATGCTGACTCGCTCAATCGCACACTCTCGGCTCTTTCCGTCAAACATCGGATCGATTAATGATAATCTGCGAGGGGTACCGATTGCTGACTCGCTCTGGATTAACAGAGGATTTATTGCAAGTCTATTTTGCGGATGATTCCGGAGATAGTTCCACGATGTCGCCAACTTGATCGAATGCAGCAACTTGTATTTATGTTGAAAGCAATCGTTTGATGTCGTTAGCGATTTAATTGGATGGACATTTTCTCGTCACACGCACACAAAACTGCGATTTTTGTTTAACTCCTTCATGTCACAACTTATAAAGGTCCTCGCGTTTCAAAATGGGTTGTAATAGAATGTTTCTGTACATGTAATGATGAATTAATATTCGCAGAATCGCACTACATTGCCCTATTTTTAAACGAATGTGTAAAATGTTCATAACACATATAAAACCTACTAACCCTCGGAAGTAGAATAGGCTCGTGTTTTAATGCAACTCAAAAAAGAGGTGGCTCTCGTGATAATTGATAAATCGGCCAAACCTTTTTAGGCGTAGCTATTTAACCCAGCTTTTTACCTTAAATGACCTTTGCATAACGCCAACCGACTCGAATGAATACATTCGAATATTTCATTGGATGATTCGAGAGAAATCCCCCAGAACATTGTCTACATCATTGCGTCGGTGTACATCGTATATGATGTAATGTTCACTGTTCAGTGTAAGACTTGCATGACTACTCTCTGCATGCTCATACGACACATAGACACAAGTGTTTGCCTAGTTAAAATTACGCGTTAAAATCCATCTCGCAGAATTTCAGGGTCAGTTACCAATCATGATACATCGACTATCTCCGGAATCCTCCGCAATATAGGTTTATGCAATAGATCGTCTGCTGATCCAGAGTGGACCCATTTTCACATGACGCGGCTCTATCAAATATGAACACACCATATATTTCAATGGTGAAGAAATAAACTCATAATAAGCCTTTTGAGGACAAATATTATGTGATCTTCCGTAGTATAATTTTTATCTACGAACAATATTGTGTGGTTTGAAAATAAATGACTTAATAACACACATTTCATGCGATGGATATGCGACTAACAAGTGAAAAAACAACAACAATACAACCATTGTTATCAATTTAATTATTTAGAAACGCACATTTTTTAACTTTATTTCATAGTCAGTATATACGCCAAATATCTATTTTTTAAAGATATTTCGTGTATGTTATTTTGTTTTACTATTTCCAAGTAAATAAGAATAGTCAATGGCATGCAGAAATCTTTCAAAATTCTATCAAGAATTATTTCTTAAGTGAATGTTAATTAATTTATAGTAAATTTAGATAATATAATCTAATGTAGATGATTTGATCGCAAACTTCACAGATATTTTAGTGAATATAGCACAAAAAGATCGAAAACGCAACCTTGAATGCCAAACACAAGTTTAGACTCGGCACAAAAAATAGGATTGTTCGGGTTTGTAGAAACAAATGACCTTTTTACTCCTTACAGGGCCGTTAATAACGGGCGCCACCTCTTTTTGAGCAAATTATACACGGAGAAATATACAGGGTAAGAAGGTTGTATATGCCTTTTGAACATATTTTTGGCATAAGTTAAAAAAAAACGGACAATTTATTGCGATTCAGCAAAGATTAATTCATCCACAAATGTACAAAAACATAAATAGATCAAGCAAAGTGAGGACCTTAATAAGCCGTGACATGGTTGAGTCTTTAAAGGCAAATCGCATTTTTTTGCTTGTTTGTCAAATTTCCATCCAATTAAATCGCTTACAACATCAAACGATTGCTTTCAACATATAAAAGTAGCTGAAGTAACAAAAACATTAGATTCTGTCTGATATAATAGATACTTTTGCATTCTTCCAAAAGAGATGGAGCTAATGCCAAGGAAGTGGTGCTAAGAACATGAGGTGGCGCCAATGAACGATATATGATTGGACAGTCGTATTACACTATTATCATCACATGACTTTAATTTGATAGATGATTTTCCTTTTTTATTAGATTTTTTTAACGTTAATACGTAAACCTAAATCTATACAGGACATACAAAGGTGTCTTGTGTGTGTTGTGTATAGATGCGTCTCTGAATGTCATGTTTTAGCCATATAGTAATTATCAATGTAATTGCGAGAACTTGATGATATCTATGGAGAAATTAAGGCTTTTTGACCAGATTGTTTATAAATAGTGAGCAAGAAGTAAAAACTCACTATTCAGTAGAAAACAGATTGACTCTGGTACTATTTTGTTTTGTATAATGGTGCGATATTATTTTGTTTTTATACAGTTGTGATATTTTATTCTTTTATCCACTTCGTACTCAGGTAAGCTATTGTAGTCACCCAATGCCCGGCGTTGAGTGTCGCGTGTCGTCAACTGATTTATCGCTTTCGCTCCATAGGCCACACAAATGAGTAAGAATGTTTACACTGGGGGCTGAAGAGGTCAAACATCGTCTGATTAAGTAATGTATTGACACAATGTTTCGTAGTAAAACATGTACCTGACGACGTAGAGAAACGGATTACGCTTTGACCTCGTCAGCCCCTAGTGGTTTATCTTGATTGAGTTTGAAACTAGCTCACGTTCGACCAAAATGTTTATGAGAGTATGAAGTTATGAATATGAAGTGAAAACAGTTATGAACGCTTAAGTTAACACCAATCGAAAGGACTTGAACGTTGTAAAATACGCACATACGGTCTCATAAAGATCTCGCTATTCAATACTTTCATCGACATTTTTTTTTCATACCGTTAAAAAATCTATCTACGTAAACCGCAAATTCCCAGGTGCGAACGCAACTATGTTTATCTGGGCTTATGGTTAAGGGACAAAATGGAGTAAAAATNCTTTTGGAAATGGCGACTGCCTTTGATAAAGTATGGAATGACCATGCATTTTAATCCTTAATCAATTAGGAAAAAAAGGGTGACATGCTTTAATGGCTAGCAGCCTTCCTTACGGCGCGGAAAATTAAGTTGAGACTGCACGGGGAAACTTCCGAGACACTTGAAAAATCAATGATTGCCTCAGGGAAGTGTTCTATCACCAATAATAATTTCAATTACCACGAACACGCTAGATTCAGCAATAAAGGGACATGACTATATAAATATATCAGCATCTAATACAACTACAAGTGTATCAATTTTCGCAGATGACAGCGCAATATAGGCCACAACTAAATCGACGAAATTAGCCATTTATAAATACAAAAAGATCTTACTGCGATAGAAAACTGGAGCAAAACGNAAAAAAAATAAAAAAAAAAAAAAAAAAAAAAAAAAAATAACAATCTTCCACAACTTACGATATGTGATATATACTGATACCACTCCCGTTCATTGATAATATTACGTTCAGATGAATGACATTCGATAACAATATCGGCTCTAGGCCTGGAACAGATTGATGGCTGCACAATAAACCTCACTCGATATTATATCAACCATCAAAATGAAAACTAAAACGACGGCATGGTACTTCTCCCCAACTACGAATATCATTAGGCCGTACGACCACTATGGATGGATGGACTTTACTATATCTTAAAAAAACGCTTTGGAAGATAAAACCAGGGTTCCGCAAGACCCTCTTTTTTCCTCCTTTAAATGATTTGTATCAAGCTCCTGACGACGAAGATATGGAATAAGAACGTCCAATCCTATCTGGGAAATGCAATACGTGAGAACGAGGGTCTATCTAATAAAAACACATGCGTAAGTAAATCGAGTAACCAAATAAAGTATGGTGGATAGGGCATACCAGCTGGGCTAATAGCGCGCAAGTTGGAGATCGGTATGCCGTCGGTGGAGATGGATTAGTGGTGGTCTTTGTGGGTCTACTGCATTATCTTCTTAATGAATAAGTTAAACAGAACGAGGGAGGGCATACAACTCTGACGGACTTCCACTGATATCCAGAAGAAGTCGTTTCCGCAGTGTTCTTATATGACTTGCACCAGCCATTCGTCAATGTTGAATCCTCTCAGAACCTGCCATAGGCCACCATGTCACACGAAAGCTTTTTTTTAGCCGATGAAGTTGTGGAAGAGCTCATGTAAGTGTTGGAGGTGTTTCTCAATGATGACTCCAAAGTCAGTCTACTCTTCCGCCAGCAGTTCCTCGGTCTTACTTTTCAATCTGTTGAGGATGATACGTAGCATGACTTTGCTGGGATGACTAATGAGGCTGCTGGCTCGGCAATTCTCGTACAGCTTAGGGTTAACTTTTTTCGGCAGAGGGATGACAAGAGACTGGGTCCACTCCTTCGACCACTTCTTCTCCTCCCAGATCTTCTGTCATAGTGCCGTCACTGCTGCAGTCGTTGCCTGTCCTCCGTGCTTAATCAGATCGGAATGGACGTTGCCCAATCCCGGAATTGTTCATACTTTCAGACTGCCTTCTCCACCTCTTTAGTAGGGACATAATTAAAGTTTTCTTCTATAACACTGGCCTTGGGCTGACTGGTCTTCGCGAAGATCTTTAGGGTGCTGCAGGCCTTCTAACTGTTGCCATTGGACATCTCGTTGTAAATGTTGAAATATTACCTCTCATCCACTGAACCTTTGCCTGTTTCATCTTCTTACTCTTCGAACTGTTTGCTTTCTAGTATTATGTCCTAGAGTCCTGGATGATGTACTTCTCATGCATCAGCTATCTTCTGAGATCCATTGTCTCTGTCGTCACCCATGGCATGTTCTTCCTTCTCTCTCTCCCAAGAATTTCTTCGTCAAATAACAGCAGAACTTCATTGATGTTGTTGGGGATGGTTTCAATGTTATTGTTGATGATGGTGTCAATGTTTCAATTGTCTGCGATGTTCACAGTTGCAAACTTGCAACGTATCTGTGCTTGAAATGCCTCTGCTATCTCTGAATCTTGAAGTTTCTCCAAGTCAAATATGATGCAAGGGTTTTTGGTGATGCGCTTGTTCTTGAGCTTTAGCTTGTTGCTGGCGAGCACCAAGTCATTGTCAAGGCCGATGTCTGCGCCAGGAAATGTTTTTGTGTTCCCCTTGTTGATGCTGAACTTAAACAGTTAAGACGCTAGTATGAAATCGATCTGGTTATGTACTTGTCCATTTGGAGCATACCAGGCCGCTTGGTAGGCGTCTTGCCAAACCTTTGCGTTTCAGTCGCATTTGACGATGCGGTTGTCTTTGTTTTGGGACCTTGGCTATGATGAACTCTAACTATTAATAAAATATTATGATCTTCTTGTCTTCTCAGTTGGTGCGTAGACCTGGATGATGTCTCGCTGATATAAGGATGGATATGAGCATGCTGGAGACTGGGGCGCAACTGATGACGCTGTTTACTACCTCCTTTTAAACGATGAAAGCTAGCCCGTGGCGATGTTTGGAATCCTTTCCACAGAACCATATCTTGTACCCTTCGTCCGTTGATGTTTCTCCGAACCTTAGCCACCTAAGCTCGGTAAGTCCGATGATGTCGAATCGGTAGCGCCTCAGCTCGTGCGACAGTGGATCTTTCCGCACGTATGGAGTGTTCTTACGTTCCATTATCCTATTATATTTCCCTTTGATGCCATCTTGATCGATGGGTTAGCTCCAGTAGCTATCTTGTCGCATCCACCCTGGAGACTGGTAGTGGAGTGCGCGTTCGTTGTTATATAATTATAGCAGTATACCCCTAACCACTACATAACTACTGCAAATTTAAAGCAAATACGTATGGAGGCAATACAATACAATACAACATTATCAGGTGTAATACATAACACTTAATTCATCATAAATTATTAAAAGAATCACATATTCGGCTTCCAAATGAGTATATATAAAAATATATAACTATCTCTATACGATATCATATTTCTCTGCTTCTTTATCTTTGACATCAAAATTACCCATATGATGAGCCCCAGATGAAACTATCTACCAGAGCAAATTAAGGTCTGATTGGACACCGTGCACTGATTAATTCCCCAAAATTATATCTTTTGCGAACACCCGGGCATCCGGGGTAACTTTGACCTATTTTGGCCCAACATTTAACATTTTCCCTGAAAGGTCACAGGGGCAGGCCTACCCATAGGTGCAGTCGTGAAGTCGCAGCGGGGCCTGTAAATAAACTATGAAATAGATATACACACGCACGTGTTTCTCGTTATGCCATCATCAGAAATTCATAGTCGAAATTCACCTTCAGTTGCAACGACAGGAGAAAAACCTTATTATATAATGCGGTCATTTAAACCCACAACTTAGACTTAGGTAAGCTTTGACTTAATTGACGTCATCGGATGCTATGCTTTTCTGTCATTTTCTTTTCTTTACGGTTAACATAAACACACATATAAATGATGGAATAAATAGAATACCAAAATGAGTACCGAATAAATAAACGCTTTTTTGATCGGCACGAAAACATGAACATCTCGCAAATGCTCGTGATTTAGACCTTGTTAAGTTGTCTTTATCCAAAGCTAACCTAGCATAACCTGGATAGGAAATGCGGCTTTCTTCCTGTTTAATGAATGTGATCCGGCTAACACAACGGACATATTCCACTTAAATGCAATGAGTAGTATTCTCATTAGCCATAGCATGTTAATAAACGGTCTTTCACAGGTACACACCACCTTCTTGTCACGATACCATATTTTTGCTTCAGCTTTGCGGGCGGCATCGCCAACTTCTTCCCGTGGGCGGCCCGCCTGCCCGGGAATCCCTTGGGCGTCGGACGTATGATCGCAAACTCGGACGAAGTGCACGATTACTGCGCGGATACAGTACGGGAGCACGTGGAGACGTACGACGAGAACTGCATCGAGGATCTGGTCAGCGCGTACGTCAGAGAGGTAAAAAAGCACGAGCAGACGGACGAGCAGACTACTATGAGCTGTGCGTATAATGTTGTTGTTATGTCAGCTCTAAGTGAAGTTTATAAGCTTTATTAATGTCTAAGATTCATTTATGTCAACTAACATGTCCTTTTGCCATATATAAAGACGATAAAAAAGTATACTGTATAGTATTTTTGACATTATTATTACAATTGGATCCGGCCTTTCGATTAAAACATCACGTATGATTAATTTCAAAGTTGGCATGAAGCAGAATCTACAACTCCTTTGTGTTCAGATAAATTGTACATCGGATGTTACTTGTGTGTGAATTTGTTTATTTCAGACAAGTTTTTAGAGTGTCTTATCGCGGATCTGTTCCTTGCCGGATCGGAAACGACGACGACCGCGCTTCGCTGGAGTATCGTGTGCCTCACGGAATATCCCGAGATTCAAGACAGCTTGTACAAGGAAATCAGGAGCAGCATCGGCATGTTCCGGCCTCCCTCTGTCATGGACCGGTCGTCGTTAGTGCATGTGGAGGCTTTCTACATGGAAGTGTTGAGGTAATGTGCATGTTAATTTTATCAATATGTATGCGTCCAAAGAGAAGCTCGTTACATGGTATTGTGTATACTAAATCTGATCTAAACTGAAATCTACGAGTATGTATAAAGTCATCAATACTGTCGCTCTACCCATATTTGTTTATACTTTATCCATGGGTGTTCATTTTTAACCCATATGTGTTAATACTTTACTCATGGGTGTTTATACTTTACCCATGTCTGTTTATACTTTACCCAATGGTTTTTTTTTCTTGACGTACTTTACGTTACGTTATTCCATTGAGTTCCTTCTGGAGCATATGGTCTCATCAATAGTCCTTCAGCATACTCTGTTTAAAGTGGCTTTTTTAGCTCTACCCATGACAGGTAACAGTTCTTCATTTCTTCCTTCCTTACAAGATCGCCTCCAGGTAATCTTCGGGCGACCGACTCGTCTCTTGCCCTAGGGATTCCACCTCAATGCCTGTCGTGTGATGTCTTGTATAGATTTTCGCAAGGTGAGGCCAATCAACATCCATTTCCACCTTGCGATCTGCTGTCCGATGGGATCCTGGTTGCCTGTTTCATAAGTCGGTGTTCTTGGCTTTGTCTGTTCATCTGAATTTGAGCATTTTTCAGATGCACATGTTCATGAAGATTTGGAGCTTGTTGGTCAGAGTGATGGTGACTGTACAGGTCTCAGAGCCGTAGCGGAGGACAGACTCGACCTTGCTGTTAAAAATCCGAAGATTACTGTGGATAGAGAGGGATGTTGATTTCACGACTGGTCTTAGAGTGTTGATAGCATATCTGGCTTTCCCGATTCTGGTTTGACTTATTCTTCGGAACCGTCAGTTGCTGTCACGGCCATGGTCTCTGTCTTTTCCAGGTTAATTTACAGTCCGGTCTTTGTTGTTCCTTCTCTTGCAAGGTTGTGTGTTTTCTGTTGCATATGTTGGTAGCATTGGGGTATCAGGCACAAGTCATCCGCAAAGTCGATATCATCCAAGATCTGTGTCAGGGTCCAGTTAATTCCGGTCTCTCCTGTTCGATCATCGGTGACAGCAAGCATCCTTGACGGACTCTCGAAGTCACCTCAAAGTCCTCTGCCAGCTTGCCGTTGTAGATCCCCTAGCATGTGACGCCCTCGTACAGCTGGTGTATCAGGTTGACAAATGTTTGCGGGATTCCATAGTGATGGAAGTGTCTTGAAACGGTCTCTCTGTCAACACTGTCGAACGCTTGACAGAGGTAAACGCAGTTTAGGTACAGCGTTAACTGCCACTCCAAGGACTGTTCAATGATGACCCTGAGCGTGGCGATCTGGTCCATGCACGAACTGTCTTTCCTGAAGCCAGCTTCTTCTAATAGGAGTCTTGTGTTGACCGCATCTTCATGTCGTTCCAGGATGATGCGGGTTAGTACTTTGCTTGGCACTGACAGTAGCATAACGCCGCGCCAATTTTCGCAGAGTCCGAGGTCTTCTTTCTTTGGAAGTTTCACCAGGTGTCCTTTTTTCAACCTGCTGGACTCTTCCTTATTCCCAGACTTTCTGCAATAGAGGCAGCTTCATGATTGCTGTGGTTGAAATATATGTAGTGCTTCTGGTTGAATTGCTTTCGGTCCGGTGGCTTTGTTGTGCCTTCAGGGCCTTCTGAATATAAGCTATTATTGCAGGGTTTGTTTTGACTCTTAGTGGAGTGTCTGCAGGATGGGCGTCTGGTCTCTCTGATGGTTGGGGTCGGTTTAAAAGGTCATTGAAGTGTTCGGCCCGTCGTTGTCTCTTATTTGCCTCCTTTGTGATATTATGCCCCTCGCGGTCTTTCATTTGTCTGGTTTGATTTGACTTCTTGGTTGAGAGCGTACTGGTGATCTTATATCGAGTGCTGTAATCTCTCTGTTCACCTTCCTTTTTCTGCCTCTGCTGTCAACGTGTCGTAGAAGACTATCTTGTCTGTCCTGGCACTTGTCTTGACTTCTTTGTTCATGCTGGAAAATTCTTCCGGGGGCACTTTCTATTCATCTTCTTTCTTGGTGTTGTTGATTTTCTGTTTGATGTATCGCCTGTTCTGTATCAGGTTCGGGGTCTTGCCAGAGAGCCATTCATTTTATGTGTTGGCTCTTTTTCACAGGACTTCTTGGCACGAGTCTTTCCATATGTCCCTTAGGCAGATCCAATTTTCTTCCAGTGGCAGTTGTTGTCACCATATCTAAGGCCTCAAATCTGTTCTTTAGAGACACTGAGGTGTCTTTCAAGCCAGTTTGGTTTAGTCGTTGGATGTTGAATTTGGCCTGAGGTCTATCTGCTGTGTCTCTGATGGCTTAACGTGATCTTGATGATTCCGATTTAACGTATTTAAAGCCACACTAAAAATCAACGAATATTTCGTAAAATATTTCGTAAAATAAAGTTAACCCATTACACAAATCCGTGTTCCTTTTAGCAATAGCCAAAATAGTAACGCCAGATGTGGTCTGGTAACATAGATTTAACAAGATACAACATGCTCGTTTTTATTTGTTGTGGCACAATATATTCCATTTTAATTTCCCGCAACGATATCTATTGATACGACACACGAACAATAAAATGGTACACGAACATGTGTTGAATATATTGTCACACAAAACAAGGAAAATGAAGAGCATTTTGTATCTTGTTTAATCTATGTTACCAGACCATATCTAGCGTTGAAATTTTGGCTATTGATATAAGGAACGCTGATTTGGTATGGTTGACATTATTTTACGAAATATTTTACGAATATTCGTTGCTTTTGAGTGTTTATGGGGCTTTAATGGCTTTGTTTTCAGACAATTGTATTTTTCAAGTTGTTAATTTATGTAACGTATATGACTTTCAGTTCTGCAACATAACACCTATCGCCCCCCTCATGCATAGTACAACTGAGACGGTGACGCACAGAGGTTACACTATATCACCCGAGATGGCTGTTATTTACGACCTTGAATCCGTATTTAAAGATCCCGACATATGGGGCGATCCGCTTGTGTTCCGACCCGACAGGTTCATTGACGAGCACGGAAAGTTAATCAAACGGGAGGAGTTCATTCCATTTTTCATTGGTAAGATTTTGTAAGATTTGGTAAGATGCGTATTTTGTTATAGTTTCGAAACTCTCTTCAATATCGACCAACAAGTACGTGATATCAGAGATATATTAACTGCCATGTATTCATAGATCTTTGGTGACACTGTCCGCTCATGCAATAGTATACATGTATTACAATAACGAACATGGTTATATGTGTCGATACTAATATATGTTTACACCCAACGTTGCTTACAGGCAAACGCAGTTGTATTGGGGAGTCTCTGGCACGGATGGAGCTTCTGCTGTTCCTTAGCAGCCTCGTGCAGAGGTTTAATTTCAAAAGTCCGGCTGGGGAAGAAGTCTCAATGGTGACGACGGACAAGGTGTTCGGAACGGTGCACACGCCGAAGCCTTACAGGATTGTAGCAGTGCCTAGGGTCGGCTGACTGGCAGTGCACCTGATTCGCAAAGAATGACACTATAATGTTTTTATATCATGTCAGAAAATTTAAGTCATTTAAGGGTCCTAAAAACAGCAACTGACATAATTTTAAGTTGATTACCAAATATGTACGCATGCCTAAGCGAGTGTTGGAGAATGTTTTATTATAATTTACATCCACTGTGTATTCACTTTTTGTGTGTGAATGTTCGGTTCGTAAATATCACATGTGTGGTACTTAATGAGTAGGTATTTCAGTCACGTCACTGCAGTCAATCTACTGACACTTTTCCGTTTCCATTTCAAGCTAAGAACTTCTTCGTAGTCACATAAGTCAGTACTTCGTGCTTATACATATTTATGCAAAAACGGTTTACCAGTGATTAGTTGACAACTGCGGAATATGAATAATAAACGTAAATGAACGAAAAAGGTAGTGAGTTTGCTGCGCCTCTGTTAGTTATGTACCAGAAACATAAAGAAGAAACATATATTTATGATGTTCCTCGCTTTTAATGACGAATCATCGAGTCCATGCTTAAAAATGATTAAGCAAACACACTGCCTGTATGTTAATTGATAATTATGTTTTAGGAATACAGACAACAGAATTTTTTTTCGTTCACTCGTTTTAAACGTAAAATACAAATATCGTTAAAAATAGTGTGAATAAAGTCTGTTCTTTGCATGGCCTTCATTTATCACACAACATATTTAACATAAACATAATACACATAGTCAATAACATAAGATGGCCAGTGCAAATAATACTATTAAACAACGTATCCATATTATTATTATACTCAGAATCGCTTGAAATTTCTCCTAGAATTTATACTGTAAAAGCACTATCAATATCTACTTCTTCTATCAGGTACTGTAATACTGTTATTTATATAGATCACTCGATAATTATGTTACACTTTTACAAAGCTACATCCCAAATTCGGCAGTCAGTTCAAATAGTGTGTGTAAGACTGACAAACTCTTTTGCTATATGCAACATATTGCTGATTTAAGAGGCCTGTGATAAGTGTTGTTGCTGTGCTTTCTTATTTTTACATGTGTTAGTGATTGTGTTTTATGATTTTATTTGTCTGCCGTAATTGGAGCTATTGGTGAGAGCAGTGCATGAGAGTGATTGAATCAACTTCTGTTAATTGACAATTGAGATAACGCGTTGCATAATCGGTCTGGTTTGCATTGTAAACGAATCTATGCTGTGTTATACTAGGTATGAACAGTTTTTCACGAGTTGCGATACATTTTATGTAAATATATTCAAGTTATAAATACCTTTCATACTGCAGTGTTAAATTTAAAAGTAAATGCATTTTTAAAGTACTAAGTTCCCATAATTAATCAGTGTTGTTGAGAACTAATGTATTCATTGAGAAAATAGCATGATACCTTTTTCCTTTGTATGCTTATCCTGTTATGTTTTCTTTGTCTTGCTTGGTTTTTGTTCATATAATGGTTGCACTTTTTAAACCTTCGTCAATTTCACATCTGACTCGTTACTGTCTTTATTTACAAACTTCCTTTTCACCTCCGTTTTTTGAACTGAAAATGAAATGGATTAACTTGTTAACACCTCATATATATTATGTGTTATAATAAGCAAAGTTATTATATTTGTACACATAGCACTAGAAACACACATACAAAACGTCATCTGATCACCGCCTACAGTACCCGAACATACCATCGTATCCGAACTTTATAACGTTTTACAAACATGGCATACAATAAGTTCAAGAACTCGCAAACTACGTATACTGTTGACATAAATAAGAACACACAATAAAAATGACAAGAAGAAACTCAACATCGAAGAAAAGTCATTTCAAACTCTGCTAAGGTTGCAAGCTCGGTTTCTTCATTGGGAAGAGTTTTACAGACATTTTTATTCGGCTCACGTTTGCATGACGTTTTTTTAAGTTCAATCACAATCGACACACCTGTATATTACAAACACTGTGGTATAATGTACACAGAGCAAAAAAAAAGATGTCCATGGCCTTATATCATGGAATAAGTCCTAGCCGAATGCCACAGAGATAGGCTGCATGTAAGTCGATGCTTATAAATGTCAGTTGCACTACAGCACTCTGTTCACACGACATAATATATGTAAGCCCCATGGTGCGGATCGTGAGTCAAGTTACAATTCATTGACTGCCTTTCTAAGATTTTTTTCAAGCGATTCGGGTGTGGACTTATAATGGCAAAATTAAATGCAGCATGAAGAATGTTAAATATTAGCATCTTCATCAACACCACCAAGACACATGTAGACCCTGACCCTATGGAAAGAAAGATCAATGCAAATATACACACTACTTATGGCTGTAATGGGTGATCCACCCATAGACATAGACATATAATTATATCTATGGTTCCAACAGTTTGTATTGCTGTGCAATTATGGCGTGACAGTGAATACGATGACGTGGAAAGCAACCACAAAAATCATAAGATTCATTTGGAAAAGTTCTTTCAAAAGGGCCCACAGAAATAATGAACAAACATACTTTTATTTTTAAGGTGTTTATACATTGATACTATTCACATGAGCTTTCAATCTAAAATAAATGCAATAAACATGACCGGTTAAAAACAAGTGGTTTGTAAGTTATTATAATCCTAGTGTTATAGACAAAAGCATAAGTATTACAAAAATATTGCACAAACATTAGCTAGAGTATTTTCTACAGACATTTAGAAATGATTCTTATTTTTTGTATTTAAAAAATCGTCTTATAAGCAAAGTGGTGAGCAACATTGTAAACATTTGACAAATAACAAAAGGTCTCTCAGTGGTATTTTCAGTTAACAATCGCATTTTGTCACGATTTGGTATTAATAAAAATATAAAAATTAGTGCTTCGAAGTGCGTAAGAAGTAATGTATGTATCCTCAATGGCCATATATATTCAATCATTCACTGAAAGCAATACGTTTTCTTTGAGTTAGAAGTGCCTTTGAGTGTAGTCCTTGCACAGTGACTAAATCTTTGTTCTCACTTGACCACAAAGAGACCATTGTGTGTCTTGTGTATTGATGCCTCTCTTAATCAATACAGATATAATTTTACACTACAATTGCATGAAATTGATGATATCTTATGAGAGGTTAAGGCCCTTTGTCCAGATTTGTTTTATGAATTGTGACCAAGAAGTCAAACATTAAGTACTCAGTACTTAAAATATTGACTTTGGTGTGATTTGGTTTTGTATTATGATGCTATGTTATATGTTTATACAGCTATATTAATTATTTTATCAACTTCCTAATCAGGTGAGCTATTGAATTTGTTGTCACCCAATTTCTGACGTCGAGCTGCGCGTGTCGTAAATTGTTTGCTCGGTATCGCTCTAGAGGCCGCACTTTTCATCTAATCATTATGAAATATGGTAGAAATGTTTATCTTGATAATCAGTAGGCCGAGTTCGAATCAAGGTCATGTCTGCCCTAAATCTTTATGAGAGTATAAAGTCATGTATATAAAGAGACATTTATTTTATAAACGCTTGAGATAACCAATCGGATGAAATTTAACGTTTTAAAAATACGAATATACGGGCTCATCTTAGTACATAGATCTCGTTATTTAATACTTTCAACACAAAATATGAAATACTGTTTTGTTGTGATCATGGTTTTATATACTGTTAAATAACAAATTACTACGTGAACCAATTATACCAAGGGAGAGAACTCTAATATGTTTTACTAGGCTTATGGTTTCGGAACACAATGTTTAATAAACAAGTTGAAACCAAAATACAAGAAAAAGCCCGTTCAAGCCCTGTTATGTGTTTTTCATATCCATAAATTAAAATAACATTGAAAACAATATGTCTTGTTCATTCGATATCGACAAAATAATTCCTCATTTCTTACTTTGCGCGGCTGCATTTCAAATTTGCATTAATCCACTGTTTAAACACATTTTAAATCGAAAACTGCCTATCCGAAGGTAAAGCCTCGTCATTTCTGATGATGACCGAGTGAGGAATATGTAAAACACAACCTTGAACTGTATGACGTCATATGAAACAATCGAATTATTTTGTCGATGTCGAATGAACAAGACATATTGCTTTCAATGTTATTTTAATTTATTTTGGTATGTGTGATTTGTTTATGCAATAATAGCGAAAATACACATTTTCTCGCACATGATCATCTGCGGGCGCTCTCAAAATCCGTTCTAGCCCCGGTGCTGCGCACTCGGGCAGGAACGGATTTTTCGAGCGCCCGCAGATGATCATGCCCTCAAAAACGTGTATTATCCCTATATAATACATAT
The DNA here is from genome assembly GCA_007657795.1 of Dreissena rostriformis. Lineage (NCBI taxonomy): Eukaryota > Metazoa > Mollusca > Bivalvia > Myida > Dreissenidae > Dreissena > Dreissena rostriformis. The sequence continues at coordinate 345,500 of VMBQ01000110.1, read as the reverse complement.
TTGGCTATTACGTATGAATTTCTCGCATTTCAGTATGATTGTTGTCCGCTTTCTCAGGCATAGTTATGGCTAATGGGGAAACATGGCGGGAGCACAGACGATTCACACTTGGCACACTGAAGGACTTCGGTATGGGCAAGACCAGGCTAAACGCCACTATACAGGAACAAGCTGCATTGATGGTCGAGGAGATAGGAAAGCACAATGGTGAACCCATTCGATCCCAAAGATGTGATAAGTACCAAAGTTGCCAACGTTATCTGATCAATGTTGTTCCGAAGACAGTTTACACATGACGACCCGCGGTATAAAGGATTGATAAAAATGTTCGATGGAAATGAACGGTGAGTTTACTTGTGTTGTGTACAAAATATTGAATTTTCACAAATGTCTCTACTAGTGTTTACAGAATTTAGTGAATGAGTCATTACACTTTGGCCACAAGGTATAATACATTGTATGGGATTTAACGTATGTGTGTCATGTTATCCCATCATGCATAGTCGAAAAAAACCTGTATCTGTATCTGCAGGAGAGGAGCCATATTTTATAAATCGCCCCCCCCCCTCCACAACTATGCTCTATGTAAGCATTGACCTAGATTTACGTCATTTGATGACGTTTATGTTTTTCTGTCATCTTTGGAAAACATGAACAAACAGGATAATAGTGGAATAAATAGAATACCAAATGAATCTCGAATACAGAAAGTTCAAACGCTAAGAGGCAATACGCCTTACTTCCTGTTTAACGAATGTGATCCCGATAACGCAGTGGACATATTCCAATAAAATGGCGGAGTGTAGTATTCTCTTTAGCCTTGGCCTGTTCATAAACGGATTGTCGCAGGAAAAAAAACACTTACGTGTCACGATACTAAATTTAAAGTTCCGCGGGCGACCTCGCTACCTTCTTCCCGTGGGCGGCCCGCCTGCCCGGGGATCCCTTGGGAGTCGGGCGGATGATCGCCAACTCGGACGCCCTGCACGCCTACTGCGCGGATATAGTACGGGAGCACGTGGAAACGTACGACGAGACCTGCATCGAGGACCTGGTCAGCGCGTACGTCAGAGAGGTGAAGAAGCACGAGCAGACGAACGAGCAGACGACTATGAGCTGTGTGTATTATGTTGTTTGTTAGGTCAGCTATGTGTGAAGTTTATAATCTTTATGACCGTCCATGAGCTTCTTTATGTCAACGCAAATGTGATTTTGGCATATGAGAAGACGATTTAAAAGTATCCTGCATAGTTTTTTGACATGCATTGTTCTAATATAATGGATCCGACATTTCGATAAATAACAACAACATGTCAGAGTCGGCATGAGCATCGGTTTGTAGCAGAATATGCAACGCCTATGTGTTTAGTTAAGTAGTTCTTCGGATGTTACTTGTTGTGCGAATCGTTTTATGTCAGACGAGTATCTCGAGTCACTAATCGGAGACCTGTTCATTGCCGGCACGGAAACGACAACGACCGCTCTCCGCTGGAGCATCGTGTGCCTCACGGAATATCCCGAGATTCAAGAACGCTTGTATATAGGGAAATCACGAGTTGCATCGGTATTTTACGGCCTTCCTCTCTTTTGGACCGGTCGCCCTTAGTGAAGCAGTTTTTCCTTTATATATATTTATGTTTGAAACTAAATCCTTGTGTCGTAGTTGTATATTTAAATATAAAAGTTTAAAGGAAAAAGTGCTTCATCTTGATTATTTTTAATTTTATTTACTAGAGCATTCACTTCGGGATTACAAACCAGAAATGGCGTCTTTTGACGTTCCGAATTATTGTGTGTGAAAACAAATTGATTTCTTGGCTAATATTCGGAGACCGAGCGAGTTATTGACGTGGACAGTGTTCCTTGGAAGTGTTTTATATGGATCTATAGACAATTTATCGGGGAATCGCTTATTACGTGGGTAACACGACTCCTACCGTGTAAACACAAGTGGACAGGCTTAGCTACATCGACCGAATTTTGGACAATTTTTCGTGTTTGAGGCCATGTGGACAGTTTAATACTGCGTCGAATGGAATGACACCGGTACCGTTTGAGAGGTAATTTATTTTGCTGTAAATCTCTTCAGAGTTTTTGGTGATAAACATATGAACTGAGGAGCACTGCCTTGGAATTCATGTCCGGTAGTTGGATTGCGTTGGTGCCCTTTTCCTTTTTCTTACATACACTATTTATTGTTTTTGACTGGCCTCTGTGCGCTGTATCATTCGCTACCAATCGTTTATTGCTTTAACTTGTTACACTTTGTTAAATCTTCAACGTACTATGAATATCTATGGAGGGACTCCAAGGGAAAAGAATTCAGTTATTTAGAATTTAATAATTTGTTTTCTTATCTATTATTGTATGAATGAAATGTATTTGTCATCTTCAAATTAAGTTAACACATGCTGTTTAAATCAATGGAAGCCCGTGTTGGAAAACTGCACAAAAATGTTCCAAATATTCTCCGTTATCCTGCAATCGACGGCGTTCTGTGATGTATATGGCGTCATTCTGCGTACTATTCTAATCACGTCATGGGCAATACTGATTAACATTATGAAGGAAAAAAAATCGATGTGAAGAGGCCTTCAGAGAAATATGTTAGACGACACACGTTTAACAACTATAGCTACTGTCTTAATGATGTCGATTTAAGAAATTTTAGAACATTTTTTTCAGACAGTTTTTTTTTTCAAGTTGTTCATTTATGTACGAATTTGACTTTCAGGTTCTGCAATTTAACAATCATCGCCCCCCTAGTGCACTGTTCAACTGAGACGGTGACTCTCAGAGGTAACACTATACCACCCGACGCAGCTGTTGTATACGACCTTGAATCCGTATTCAGAGATCCCGACATATGGGGCGATCCGCTAGTGTTCCGACCGTACAGGTCCATTGAAGAGCACGGGAAATTAATGAAACGAGATGAGTTTATTCCATTTTTCATTGGTCATTCTTTTTGCAAAATTGTGTAGGATGCTTTTTTTTTTGTTATAAAACTTGTCGAAACTTTGTTCAATATCGACCCACAAGTATACGATATCAGAGATCTATTACCTGTCATATATGCATAAATCTTTGGTCACTATGTGTTTTTAATCCTTCCTTACATGCAGCATTATAGATGTATTACGATAAAGAACATTGCTTGTAAGTATATCTTTGNAATTACCGAGCAATTACACTATCGTCAACGCTGCTAAAGCTTTATGAATCGATTTTATTAAGCCGGTGCAAGGACGGTATACTCGCTTCTATCAGAAAGTTACAAGGTGGATTTCAGGACGGGCTTGGGTGCATAATGACTAGCTTTAGTCTCCGCGAATGTCTATACTATGCAAAGGAGCTGGGATCAAGTGTATATCTATGTTTCCTGGACGCTCGTCAGGCCTTTGACAGGGTATGGCACGATGGACTATTTCACAAACTCTTATCAATTTCCGGTGTTTATGATCCTGATCCAGTCATTGATACTAACACCCTTCTCGCATTTCGTGAAATGTATCGCAACTCAACAAGCCGCGTTCGCCATCGAGGATTGATCTCGGAACCACTACCGATCGGGCAAGGAACCCGTCAGGGAGGCAAAAGTTCGCCGCTGCTGTACCTTATCTACATAAATGGCCTGATAGAGAAACTTGAAGAGAGTGGTGATGGCCTGTGCATGTATGACATAAATATGGCTTCGCCTACTGTGGCCGATGATATGGTTTTAGTATCATACTCTAAAAATGGACTCGAGAGGATGCTTAAGATTTGCTATGAATATGCAAACAGGTGGAGGTTTCTTTATAACGCATCGAAGTGCTCCGTACTAGTCTATAATAAGAAGACAGAAGAGACTTCAACCTTCTATCTAGGACATGATCGTCTGCCCGCTAGCGACAAGTATACCCATCTTGGTATTGAATGCAACTCTTTTCTGACCACTAATAATGCGATTCATGATGCATGCGTACGACTGCGAGGAACATACATGAGCTTGTGCTCAAAAGGGGTAGCGCCTGAAAGATTGAGTCAACCAACGCTCTCAACAATATTCAACTCATCCGTTATCCCAAAGGCCCTATATGGCTGTGAGCTATGGAACAACAACTCGCAAAGTGATCTTGTTCAACTTTCTATTGCACATAACTTTTGCCTGAAACACATGCAAGGGTATGACATAAACATCTCAACAGATTATTGCCTGTCAACCATTAATACCGTTCCGATAGTGAATGAACTGGAAATCAGAAAACTAACATTTTTCGGCCAAATATGCAGATTGAATCCTAAATACCTAGCGAAAGATATCTTCAATAATAGACTTATACGTCACATTGAACTAGAAGGCCAATGCATCGGATATATCCCTGATGCATACAGGATACTACAAAAGTACGACTTAATGAACGTCTTACGATCATACGTCCAGGATGGAAATTTCCCCACAAAGCGACAATGGAAAAAAATAGTTGAGCGAAAAGTCGTAATGAACATTAAGAACGAAATACAGAGTCGCATCAAAGGCAACGATCAATGGGGAGTAACTGTGCATGTAATAGACTCCAATAATTACTCCCCTTTATGGAGAGTAGCAAAAGACAACCCAAGAATAATTAAGGTGTGTAAAACTATAATGAATAGCATAGGTATGTTTGTGTCGAGACAGTATGTACGAGAATGAAGACATTGTTGCCTGAAAACCGTTAATCTCGTAATTCATAAGTTGTGTTATTGCCACCTGTTAGAGGATAAGCGAAAACATTTATGGACAACTCTAATTGAATGCATCGGTATAACGGAATTTTCGCGCTTCATCCACTTAAGTGGCTTAGAACAAAGTGCATCGTTGCTGAAAATGATATCTGAAACTGTTGACTCATATTTTGTGCATTTTAAATTGTGCAAAGCTGCTGTTAGCATCCTGAACTAGTGTTAGACGCTTTGAACCAGGTTTTGTGTGTGTTTTTTTTGTGTGTTTTTTTACACATATGTTGACATGTCTATCTACATAGCTATGTTATACTTATCTTTGTAAATAATCTAATTGTATGTATTGAGTTGTTTCATTTATGATCTCATGTGTGTGTATATACTCGATTGTACTTCCTTGCTTGTATTATATGTTATGCTCTTCATGAATGGAGGAAAATAAAAGTCTATCTATAATAACGTTCATTTCGTGGTATGTAATTTTGGGCGTATCTGCCAGTTTGTATTCTCAACGGATGTGCAGAGACTCTTAATCTTACAAAAAATAATCGCAGACGTCTAGGAAGTAAATCTAAATATGTTTCATATTCCAAACAGCTTTTAAAAACTTTATACATATCTAATACAGTACTATTATTCATTTTACTGTACCACTCTTGTTTAAAATTGTCAACAAGTCTATATTTGAACTCGCTAATAAAACTTATTAACTTGTACAGCGTTTGGATTTTCAAATACATAACCAACTCCAAGATTATTTACCATGTTCTTGACATTTGAGACCCAGTTTGTATAACCTTTATAACAATCGCTCAAGGCTTGTTTGTACACAGTTTGCATTATGATATTTTTTATTGTTCAGAACTTTAAACCAAAATTTAATAATTTTAACAAACCTGTTTTCATACAATGGATATCTACCTAATTCTCCATAAACAGAGACGTTACATGTATTTATTTTCACCTGTAGCAATCTTTTGCAAAATTTTAAATGTATGCGTTCTATACCATCTGACTTCGTGAAACCCCACACTTCTGAAGCATAATTTAATATAGAACCCACAAAAGCGTCAAACAAGTGGCAAAATATTTTCGGTTTTATATCAAATTCATTGCATTCAAACAATAATGTATTCAATGATTTAAGGGCTTTTCCAACCAAATGTTCTTGGTTCAATTTAAAACATCCAGTATAATTCAACACCGTGCCTAAATAGTAAAAGTTATCAACAACTTCAATATCATTAGCATTATATGACCATTTTTCATTTTCTTTTAATCGTCCTCTTTTCCGAAATACCATTATTTTAGTTTTGGCAGTGTTATCATTTAGCCCCCAAGCATTGCAGTATACATATAATTTATCTAAATGTGATTGGACTTCAGCAGGTGACTTGCCTTAAATAGCCATGCCATCAGCAAATAATAATAAAATCAACACAATATCATCTATACTTAAACCAGAGTTAATGCTATCTTGTGAGTAAAGTTCAAGATTGTCAACGAATAAACAAAACAAGATCGGCGACATTACGTGCACATGACTCAGTCCAACCGCATAACTAAAATAATCTGAATAAGATGAACATGATTTTACACGTGACTTAACATTCGCATACATATCATTAAATATTCTAAGCAATTAACCTTGTATTCCAGACTTAAACATTTTCAAACATAATGCATTGCGGTAAATACTATCAAAACATTTTAACATATCGACGTATATAACATACAAACGTTTATTTTCATTCAAATAATTTTATACAATTGACATCAGTATAAACATAGCATCGATAGTTGAATAGCCTTTTCTAAATTCGAACTGCGCATCCGAAATAATGGTGTTTTCATTTCAAAAAGTTTCCATGCGTTTATTTTAAATCGTGGCAAATAATTTTGAAAAGCAGCTTTCTACGGTAATCCCTCTGTAGTTTTTAACATCATTAACTGAACCTTTTTATGCAAAGAGAGTATAACCCCTTCTGTCCATTTATCCGGGAAAAAGCCCGATACAAAAATGCCGTTAAATACATCGCATGAATGGGCAGCCAAATATCACTGCATTCAAGAAAATATTCATTCAACATACAATGACTACCCGATGATTTATTTCGTTTTATACGCCCGTATAATAGTTTCACCCTTGGCGGGCGGGCGGGCGGGCGGCGGCGGCGTCCACAGCGGTGTTCGCTCTCTAATTCAAATAGTTTTCATCCAATCTTCACCAAACTTGGTCAGAAGTTGTATCTAGACAATATCTAGGTCAAGTTCAAATAATGGTCATACCGGGTCAAAAACTAGGTCACGAGGTCACTTAGTACATTTCAAGCATTAAGCATGGTGTCCAAAACCTTCAAACGGGCGTATCTTGTGACAGTTTGGCACTCTTGTTAATGTGTAGTCGAATTGCGAACTTCCTCAACAGATATAGGCAAGTCAAGTTCAGGAAATGCAGAATTTTCTAAGTTAAAATCATTATGCGAACAGAGATCCTCTGCTTCAGTATGACAAAAATCAGCATTATTGTTACTAAGGTTTTCAAAACACTTCGTAAATTCTTCTTATGATATTTTATTTTTAATACGCTATTTTTTGCTTTGACAAATCGCCAGAAGTCCCTTGGTTTGTGCTTCCTTAAATTTTCGATCTTCAACATTTTTTGCTTATAGCAACCGGCTTTCTTCCTGCGAATAAAGTCTTTATAATATTTCTTACTTGCACATAAACATTCTCTGTTTGTATCTGTTTTACAAGAGTTAAAAACACGTAAAGCGGCGTGGAACGAATTTCGTGCAGTAACGCACTCGTGATCAAACCATTCCGCATGCTTTATACAGGTATTAACATTAAAACTGGGGTTTGTATTATAAACACGACTTTTGGCAAATAACGGGTCCGCAACACTGCGAATGGTTTCAGTAAACCTATTCAAATCGTCATAAATTGATGATCGACTAGAAAAATCTATATGGTGCACAATATTATTAAATGCAGGTAACAAAGAAATAATCCCTGAACGAAATTGCTCTCATAACACATCGTCCCATTTATAATTGACATCGGTGTAAGACTGATACTCTGACGAGACATAATTGCATAATAACGAAAAAATGTAACACAGCATAAATTCCTATGAAATGCAGACCAGACCGATTATGCAACGTGCTACCTCAAATTTACAGCTGTTAACATAATCACTCTAATGCACTGCAGTCACCTATAGCTCCAATTAACACAGAACAATACAATAATGAAAACGCAATCAGTAACACATATTACAACTAAATAGCAAAGCAACATCAATCATAACAGGCCTCTTAAATTAACAAGCCGTTGCATGTAGTAAACGCGTTTGTCGGTCTAATAAAACAGTCTTTGCACTGACTACCGAATTTGGAATGTGGCTTAGAACGTGTGTAACACAATTATCACGTGGTCTTCGAAAAACAACATAACATTACCTGATCTAAGAAGAATTAGATTTTGATATTGCATTTAAAGAATGAATTCAAGTTCTATGAGAAACTTCAAGGGTTCCCACGATTTTGAGTATAACAATTATAACACTTTTTATACAATCTCGTGATGTATGTCAACAACTCAAAACAATGATTTTGTATGTCATATAACAAAGCCTGTAGCCCTGTACTTATATTCAGAAATCCATTTTCATTTTCTTTCGATTTTATGAAAATAGTTTTAACATGTTGCAATCAATCTCAATTTCAATTCACTTGACGATTGATCAATTTGAACAGCGCCTAAAGTTAACGGTCGTGAACAGTACTTTCAACGAATTGTGTACATATGAGATTTAAGAGATTTTAATTATTTTAAAAAAGTGTGTTCAATCGCTTAGAATAACATGCCACATGCTGTTGCTAAGGCCCGTTAAAAAGTTATATGTTCCGACATATACGTATACTAGTATATAATTGCATGATACATAATCATTTTAGTGTCATTCTTCGCGAATCACGTGCACTGCCAATCAGCCAACCCTAGGCACTGCTACAATCCTGTATGGCTTCGGCGCATGCACAATTCCAAATACCCCGTCCGTGGTCGCCATGGAGACTTCTTCCCCAGCCGGACTTTCGAAACGAAACCTCTGCACGAGGCTGCTAAGGAATAGCAGCAGTTCAATCCGTGCAAGCGACTCCCCGATACAACTGCGTTTGCCTGTAAGCAATGTTGGATGTCAACATATATTGTTATTAACACAGATATTATAAAAGACCATGTTTCTTTATCGTATTACAAGTATTATATTGCATGCGCGGAGAGTTTTTAGAAACAACAACATTAAATTGCGTCATTGTCACGAAAGATCTATGAATACATGAAAGTTAATAGATCACAAAGTTCACGTACTCCAGTGTGTTGATATTGAACACAGTTTTTTTAACTATAACAAAAACGCATTCACCCAAATCTTACACAAATCTTACCAATGAAAAATGGAATGAACTCATCCCGTTTGATTAACTTCCCGTGCTCGTCAATGAACCTGTCGGGTCGGAACACTAGCGGGTCGCCCCATATGTCGGGATCTCTGAATACGGATTCAAGGTCGTATATAACAGCTGCTTCGGGTGGTATAGTGAAACCTCTGAAAGACACCGTCTCAGTTGAACTGTGCAGTAAAGCGCTGATGATTGTTAAGTTGCAGAACCTGAAAGTCAAATTCATTCCAAAAATTCAAAACTGGAAAAATACAAATGTCATTTATTGCTATTAGCTGTGTCTGTTATTTGACCTCACCACATAAAAAAATACATACACTAAATGCATAAAATCTCTATGAAAATACCTCAAAAACGTTCATTAAGAAGTATTTTTTATAAATATAGGTAACTGTGCAATATTCATACCAAGAGTGTTGCTCTTTTAAAAGGTTTGTCAGAGTCCATTCTCCTACGGACTATATTATTTAACTTTAAAACAAATACGTTTTAGAGTCTTACATTACAAACTTTTATTAAGAAACACTTTAGTTATTATTACCATACACTCATGTTCTTTACGGTCTAAAGTTTGATACTTGAGAAACATGAAAACCTAAATTAGCACGGGGTTATTAATATTTAAATGCGTTCAATTCATTACGTGTGCGAGTACACAGAAAGACACAATATAAAATCCGGGGATATGACCAAACAAGACTATTTGGGTCCCCATTGGTTCCATATTGTATTTTCGTCAAGGTATAGCCCAAATAGGACCAATATATGCTTGCTTGGAGGGTGGGGGAATCGGCGTGCCAAGGCGAGGTTACGACGCTGTATCAACACTCATGTGTCACGTATGACACCCATGGGTTATGTATAAACACATATGGATACAGAATTTACACTTATGGGAAAAGAATAAACACCAATTGGTAAAGTTTCAACACATTTGGGTGAGAAATTTACACCCATAGGTAAAGAATAAATAACCATGGGTAAGTATAAACATCCATCGGTAAAGAATAAGCACCCATGGGCGAAGTAGTAACACATATTAACACATATGGGTGAAGAATTAACAACCATGAAAAAAAGAAAAACATGCATGGGTAAAGCGACTGTATTGATGACTTTATACTAGGGATGGGAACGAATACTGGAAATGATATTCGAATATTCGTTTGTCATTATTCGAATATATTAGAATATTCGATTTTTAAACTTTATATTAACATTTCCGAACTTATGACCGTCCGGAGCAAATTACTATTCCTGATTGCCACACATGTCACTATAAATCGTATCTTATGTGCAGCTTTGAAATACTGGATAGAGTAATAATTAAAAAAAAAAGATCGTTGATTATTATGCTCTTCTTTTTAAATAAATACTGTTTAGTTTCATAAGGTGTAAGATATTTCAAGAAAACACATTACCGTAATTCTAATTTATTTAAATACTTCTAATTGATTTGGATTACTTTTCATCGATAATATGCATGCTTTTGGTTTCGCTTTTTTTCTGGAATTAAGAACCACGACGATTCAATTGGTTTAAATTTGAGAAACACAATTCTGATTAGATAATCATTGATTTGATATATGGATAACGGAATTAAAACATACATGCCAGATCTCGACGGGACAGTCCCGCGATGTGGGTGATTGTCCCGGCGTCCCGATATGAGACAATTTGTCCCGATATTCGTAAAAACGTTCTATAAGTTCACAATAAAATTCGCTATTCAAGCTCTGTCATGGCTAAAAGTTACCATCGCTAATCCCTTTATTGCCCCCTATTGACAACACTTCTACTACTCGAGTGCAAAATTGTTGTTTTTGACACCTTCTCAGCGATTAATCGGCAAATCATTGAATTTTTTCAGGCATTCACACCGTGGTGCTTTTATGATAGGGGTCGCTAATTGCTATCGATAGATGTGTCGTACTGGAATAAAAGCAAAAAGCGGCACAATCAAGTCAAAAGATACTGTGTATTATATCACCTTCAGGCAATTGTATAAACGATTAAACCCCACAGTAACCGCAAAATCACGGTAACTGTTGTGGTTAACGAGTCTCTGTGGTTTGTATAAAAAAAAACGACGTTGCCAATAAATTTTCAACTCACCATAAGCACTGGTTACCACTCAAACCGACTGACTAACATGGAGGACGTTCTTTATTTAAGACACAGACAACATCGACAATTTCGACGAATTGACTTTCAAACGACCTGTTTTACTGGCGATTAACTGCACCGAATGTATAGCTTTTCTTTCCAGCGCTTAGATAGACTTGTCTAAGATGTCCAAGAACAATGTCTACAGTTATTCATAGCTTACAACAAGGTGTTTCTTTTGCAAGTGCAGCATTTTTTACTAACTCATGTGAACAAATGTTCTTTGAACGGGCCTGAAGTTTTTTTAACACTTTAAGACAAACTTTTTAATCGCTCGCAACCGGCCCGAGATTTATAGATAATATAAAAGTATATTCACATGCAGAAGTACTTCTATGGCATAAAACATAAAGTAAATAACTATATTTTTTACTGTTCTAGATTTAATAATCTGAAAAAGTGTATAACCACTTTTTGGAGCAGTGTTGGGAATAAAACAAATACGATTTTGTGATGTAGTTATAATTATAAGTTAAAATCAAACTTATCAAAGTATACCTCTAATGTTGTTTATAGTAATAAAAAATACAATAGTCAATGCAATTCCGTAAGACATTAAATGAGAAAAAATGATACTGATCTTCCTTATATAAATATGTTAAAACGATTTGGACTATCTCACTTGTGCAACATGCTTAAACTAGTGAATGCTTAAACCGTAATTTAGGGTATGTTATGGTTTGCAAAAATGTGAAAACTTAGTCTTTAAATAGTGTTCGAATGTATTTATCTTAACGTCATAAAAAGCTGTGTTAGATATTATGCATACGTCGTATGCAGCTATGTTAGGCGTAGACAGCTCTGTTAGACTGCATTTAAGATTTAAGATGAACCAATCGCGAGAAAAATCAGCATTTGCAAAGCTTAAACAATGTTCTGTTTTCTGTACTCTTCATTATATATAAGGTACAGTAAGCTAAATGAACACAACAATAAGTAGACTTATAAACTATGCAAGAATAAAATTAAATAAATCTTAATTGAAATATAATTTTGTGATGGTACGTATATTAAATCGGTATTTTGAAACGAATGTAGTTATCATTTTAAGTCCCCAATATTTAATGCTTAATGGCATGAACATTTAATACCTATTAGCTATTTAAATACAAACTGCAGTTGATGTGATACTCAATCAAGTGCTTTTCGTTCCAAAGAATAAGCCTATGTGTATTTCATTCATTTCATATTTCAAATATATCTATCTTGCAAAAAGCAGTGTTGCAAAACGCACACTTTTATTGCTTAAAACTTAATACAGCCGGGATTCGATAATAAATTTCTTGAAATAATGTAAAAAAAAGTTTCGTTTTATTGCTGCAAATGTTTATACATACATGTAGATATAAGTATATATAAGAATCAGTTTAAAAAAATACCAAGTAATGAGCTTCTCTTTGCACGNCTCATGTTTAGTGCCGAGCGAATTAGTGTTTCTGCATGCGATACTCATTTTGTAATCTATTCATTTCACCATTTTCTGTTTGTTCATATTTACAAAAATTTACAGAAAAGCACATCAGCCATCAAATGACGTTAATCCCGACAATAATGGCATGATGCTAAGTTGTTGCTTTCAAGACCGCTTTATAAATCATAGTTTATTCTCCTGTCGGTGGAGATGAAGGTTCATTTCGACTATGCACGTCAGATGAAAGGATAGCATGAAACATATGCGGTTTAGACAAATAGATTGTATATTATCATAGGACCGGAGTGTTAAGACTGATTCGCTATATTGTGTAATAACTCTCAGAGACATAAGTGGAAGTGCATTATTTTGTACAAAAACACGCAATAAACTCACCGTACATTTTCATCGATCTTGTTTATCAATCCTCTAAACCGCGGATCGTCATGTTTGAACTGTCTACGGAACAACATCGAACAAATCACGTTGGCAACGTGGGTACTTATCACATCTTTGGGATCAAAAGGTTCACCATTGTGCTTTCCTATCTCCTCGACCATCAACGCAGCTTCCTCCTGTATGGTGTCGTCTAGCCTAGTCTTTCCCATACCAAAGTCCTTCAGTGTGCCAAGTGTGTATCTTCTGTGCTCCCGCCATGGTTCCCCGCTAGTAAAAAGTATGCCTGAGAAAGTGGACGACCTATTAGACTAAAGTGCAAGATCTTAATGTTATCAGCAAAGATTAATTATGTTTGTTTAACCTCTAATATTTGGGTCGTAGTGTTATATGTTATGCGTTCGAGTGAATAATCGTACCTTTACCACGGCTGACCTTTTCCAAAACGAACAACTTCGGTCTCGCCGCGAAAAGGTCGGCTTGCTTCTTGAAAGCGTCCACGATAACGTCATATCCGCTGATGATTACCACCGGCACGCTTCCCCACTGCATGTAATACACGTCCCCGAACTGCTTCCGGAGTCGCGCAAGTGTCGGCCTCATATCCTCCCGCAGGAGGTATATGTGCCCGATGATGGGCAGGCAGAAGCCGGGAGACGGCGGCAGGTTTCCGGCGCTTCTGCTTGACAGCAACCGATGCACCAGAAGGCATACCACGATGATCAGTCCGACAGACGTTACGGACAACCCTTCCAACATAGTTACGCACTGTATGTGTAAACTTCACTGATTCGTAGACCATAAAGTCACAACGTTTTCTTGTAAAATGAAACGTTTTCAAAACAGAGATCAATAAGTAATTATATTTTGTAATTCATTTACATTTTAAAGGGAGACTGTACGATTTTCACATGTGTTAAATTGTAATATATTGATAAAAATATGTTACAATAACACAAAATAGGCAAGAAAAATTATACATTGAAGACGAATTTCATAAAATGCAGCAATGACAAGTTAGCGCTGGTTAAAGCCGATGCCGACACTTTTACTCGTATTTGCTAGGAAACAAAATTGTGTCTTTGTGTCGTATGAACGAATCTGCACTAAAACTAAATTTAGATTCACATTGTACATGCATGATACATATGCCGGCGAATTCGGCTGGAAGCCTTTTTCGATTTCAGAATTAAATATTTGGCTTATTTCGCATTTTTCGACTCATGTTCTTCTTAACTTTCATTTTAATTTATATTGAAATATATGTATAACAAGTTTTTTACACATTTTATATAAATTCATAAATATTTGACAAAATCGTACAGTCTCCCTTTAACATGTTGCAAGCAATCTCAATTCTTATCAACTTGTCGCTTGGTCGATTTGAACAGCGCCTGAAGCGTGCACAATGCGTTACATGATTGACGCATGTCCATGTATTTATTATCGTTGTGTGAATGAAGTTAATGTGATACTCAATCAAGTGCTTTTCGTTCCAAAGAATAAGTTTATGTGTATTTTA
>VMBQ01000110.1:277312-330495 GCA_007657795.1 Dreissena rostriformis | reverse complement strand
GTTACGAGAGCATTTTCGTTCAAAGATTATTTCTTTGTTACCTGCATTTAATAATATTGTGCACCATATACATTGTTCTAGTTGATCATCAATTAATGACGATTTGATTAGTTTTACTGAAACCATTCGCAGTGTTGCGGACCCGTTATTTGCCAAAAGTCGTGTTTATAATACAAACCCCAGTTTTAATGTTAATACATGTATAAAGCCTGCGGAATGGTTTGATCATGAGTGCGTTACTGCACGAAATTTGTACCACGCCGCTTTACGTGTTTTTAACTCTTGTAAAAATGATAATAACAGAGAAAGTTCATGTTCAAGAAAGAAATATTATAAAGACTTAATTCGCAGGAAGAAAACCGGTTGCTTTAGGCAAAACATTTTGAAGATCGAAAATTTAAGGAAGCACAAACCAAGGTACTTCTGGCGATTATTCAAAGCAAAAAATAGCGTCATTAAAATAAAATATCATTAGAAAAATTTACAAAGTGTTTTGAAAACCTTAGTAACAATAATGCTGATTTTTGTCATACTGAAGCAGAATGATTTTAACTTAGATAATTCTGCATTTCCTGAAATTGACTTGCCTATATCTGTTGAGGAAGTTCGCAATGCGACTAAACATTAACAAGAGTGCCAAACTGTCACACGATACGCCCGTTTGAAGGTTTTGGACACCATGCTAAATGCTTGAAATGTACTTAGTGATCTCGTGACCTAGTTTTTGACCCGGCATGACCATTATTTGAACTTGACCTAGATATTGTTTAGATACAACTTCTGACCAAGTTTGGTGAAGATTGGATGTAAACTATTTGAATTAGAGAGCGGACACTGCTGTGGACGCCGCCGCCGCCCGCCCGCCAAGGGTGAAACTAGTATACGTCCCGTTTTTAAAAAATGGGCGTATAAAACGAAATAAATCATCGGGTAGTCATTGTATGTTGAATGAATATTTTCTTGAACGTAGTGATATTTGGCTGCCCATTTATGCGATGTGTTTAACGGTATTTTTGTTTCGGGCTTTTTCCCGGATAAATGGACAGAAGAGGTTATACTCCCTTTGCATATAAAGATTCAGTTATTGATGTTAAAAACTATAGAGGGATTACCTTAGTAAGCTGCGTTTGAAAATTATTTACCACGATTTTAAATAAACAATTGTTGCAATTAAAACACTATTATTTCGCGCCGTTCGGATTTAGAAAAGGCTATACAACTGTTGATACTATGTGTATACTGATGTCAATTGTTTAACATTATTTGAATGAAAATAAACGTGTGTATGTTATATACGTCAATATGTTAAAATGTTTTGATAGTATTTACCGCAATGCATTATGGTTGAAAATGTTTGTGTCTGGAATACAAGGTAAATTGCTTAGAATAGTTAAGGATATTGTGCGATCGTAATAGATAACTACGCATTGTGTAGGTTGGTACCTTTATCTGACTTTCAAAATGTAACGTACAATAACAAGTATATAAATATGACGTCAAAATAAAACGTGAACGTTTGCGGCGACGTCGTGCGACGACGCGCCAAAATCCTTACATTCTCCCGCCGACAAAATAATATAATTTATCATGACAATAAATGCAACACTATCATGTTCAATGAAAAATATCAATCAATATTCATGCACTCAAATAGTTACAATATTCGCTTGTTAAGTCCATCATGTGTATTATCACTGTTACTAAGTGTCCATCACATTAAGTTCCATTGAATATAGTTTAACTATGGGTCGTGTCAACAGTCCATTTGCGGTTTTCACGTGCGCTGCACGAGAGAGTCCATCATTGCACAGGATCAGCTCTTGAACGACGCCCATGTTCCATCGCAACCTCTGCAATAAATCGTCATGTACAATGACAACATCACCTACTCGTAAAGTCTGCTCGGTAGTCCATCCCGTCTTATGGTGCTCGCGTAGTGACGTCAAGTATTCACGTTTCCAGCACGCCTAGTATTGATCGATGACTCGTCTGTGTTGTTCAAAACGCCGTGCTGCGTTATCTCTGGTATGATTGCGCAAAATGATATCGTCTGCATTGGGAGTGTCGTATGTAGGCAGTGACGTCATCCGCTTGCCGTACAACAGATGAGCGGGTGTTAACGGCTCTGGATCTTCACGTGATGTTGAAACGAATGTCAGTGGTCTGTCATTGATAATTACCTCTACTTCAGTGACGACGGTCTGCAGTGTATGTAAGTCTACTGAAGCATTACCAAGTACTTTCTTTATGGTCTTCTTCGTGATGCCTATTTGCCGTTCACACCAACCACCATACCAAGGTGCGCTTTACGGTATGAACTTTCATTATGTGCCCTGTACTGCAAGACACGCCTGAGTGTTGTGTGTCAATCGGCGAATGTGACTCGCCGCAGCTCGGACGGTGGTCGCATTGTCTGACATCATGATCTTCGGTACGGATCGTCGGCTGACAAACCGTCTAAATACCAGCATCAAGGTTTTTTCTGATAAGTCGGTAACAACTTCAAGGTGCAAGGTTCGGGTACTGGCGCAAGTAAATAGGCAAATGTACACCTTCTGTATACCTGTTTTCTCTCTGACGTGAAGGGCGCCCGTAAAGTCTACCCCGGTAACAGTGAACGGTGCCTCGTCAGAAACTCTGTCTTTCGGAAGTGGAGGGGAGGTAGGCGCTCTGTATTGTCTGCTGTTGATTTTCAAGCACGTAGTACATTTCCTTAAAATACCCTTGACTCGCTGGCGAATTGAAGGTATCCCGTATTTTTGTCGTATGTGAGTTGCTGTCTGCAAAACGCCGGCATGTAACTGGCTGCAATGAGCGTCTCTAAAGATAAATGTCGAAAAATGACTACGTGTAATCAGGAGATACGGGAATCTTGTATCTGCAGTTATTCGTGCGTTGTTAATCCTCCCGCCACAGCGAATGCATCCATCATCGTCTATGTATAGACGTAATTGCTTTATGATTGACTGTCGTATGTTGTTATTTTTAATCTCTGTCATCACGTCGGTGTAGCTCTTGTTCTGGACACTTCGTATCAATGCTTTCTCAGCAATGTTCATCGCATTCACAGAAATACAACTGAGTTGTGGAGTTTCTGGTGTTGACCGGCAATTTCTTACGAATCTGTATACGAAAGCAGTAGAACGAATTAATTTCCGGTAACTGCTAAATCTTTCGCAATCGACAATGAAGTGAGAATCCGTTGCTGACATCACGTTGGAGGTCGATACGCACACGATTTCATCATTATCATCATCTTCTTCTTCTTCTTCTTTTTCCTCTTCTTCTTTTTCTTCTTCTTTTTCCAACAACACTGTCGTCATTGCTGCTGTATTCCATGAAGGCCATTTACTTTTGTCATTCTCCAAAGAATGCTTTTCTTAAGTTGAGACGCTAAAATGCCGCGTATATATCCGCCGGATTGTCGACTGTCGGACAATAGCGCCATTCCGCGTCTGGGACGAGCTTCCGGATCTCTTCTACTCTGTTCGTTTTAAAACGTTTTAATTGTTTTGTAGAATGTATCTCTTGTAAAGAATAGCTTTCATCATGTGCTGTGCAACACGTCGGCAAATGAGCGCCGCCATTAATTCCAGCCTCGGTAGTGATAATTCCTTTACTGGAGCCACTCGGTTCTTGGCAAAGACGAATGCTGAGCCCGACGATGTGTTCAGGTATGCGACTGCGCCGTACGCACGTGTACTGGCGTCAACAAACACGTGCAACACGTAATCTTCGTCGACCATATTCGATGGGCTGTCCGGAAAATACTGTCTCGGGAACGATGTCGCCATAGCTTCATTTAAGTCTTCTGCAATGTGTAGCCAGGTGTTTTTTTCACGTTCCGGAATTGGTGTGTCCCACGCATAATTCTGATTCCATAGGTCCTGAAATAGCAACTTTGCACGGATGGTGACTGGGGCTAATATGCCAAGCGGGTCATAAATCTTCGACGTCTGCTGTAGAATTCCACGC
The DNA here is from genome assembly GCA_007657795.1 of Dreissena rostriformis. NCBI lineage: Eukaryota > Metazoa > Mollusca > Bivalvia > Myida > Dreissenidae > Dreissena > Dreissena rostriformis. The sequence goes on along the minus strand of VMBQ01000110.1, from coordinate 326,520 downwards.
TTAGTTGCCTTTTCCTTGGAATTAATGGAGCGCAGGACAAATGACATCTGGTCTATTTCCTGTTCCCATAGCAAACCTAACACCTTTAGCACAGTATCCATGTCTACGACACCTTTAGCTTCTACCATAGTCCTCAGTGCGCTTGAAGTAGACGTCCATGATCGCAGGTTAAAGCCGCCGGCTGCCATCAAATCACATGCGTGGCGGAAGCACTCCAGTACACCAATCTCTGATGTGAAACTTGAAACGACGTTGTCGACGTATAGGTCTATTGTGCTCGCCGCTGGGTTGTCTTTGTTCAGGGTCAAGTGCTCTAGAATTGTTGCGCTTTGAACAAATGGGGAACACGTTGCTCCGAATAAAACCGCTCGGAAACGGTATGTCGTCAGTGGACTGCATGGGTCTGTAGGGTCCGACAGCCAAAGGCATCTGGAGACATCACGATCATCTTCATGTAGCATAACGTCGAGGAATGCCTTCTCTATGTCAGAGACGACACCGTACTTGCCTACTCGAAACTTTATCAGAAGGAATGTGAGATCATTGAGTTCCGGTGGCGTTGACATTAAACAATCATTGGCACTTCCGGTTGCTTGTCGACAACTACAATCGTAAACCATTCTCATTGGAGTTGTAGCAGAGTCCTTTTTAACCCCATGATGTGGAAAAAAGTGAATACGAGCCGGTGTGTTATCGTTTTCGACCCGTTCAATAAATCCGCGTCTCTCTTGGTAATCTATGATCTTGCTATAAAAGGCAAGTGTTGCTGGGTCTTTACTAACTCGTCTTATGCTACTTTCCGTTCCCTTCCTCGCTATTTCGTAATTTGTAGGTAGAGTAGCGTGTTCCTCTTTCCATGGCAATCTTGCTTTGTATTTACCGTCTGAAAATGTTAACACGTGTCTTGGTAGCTTTTCATATGGTGGTCGACTGCGCATGCCTGTTCTGCGTCTTCCGGTTTGATGCCTACCGTCTCAATATCCCAGAAGCGTGATACATCTGTAAGTACATGTGCAGTGATAACATCCATAACGCTCGTTCCATGATTTGCGACTTCCGGAAGTGGTCCTGACAAGAAGAAACCAAGACGAGATCCAACTGCAGTAGGGCCGTCGCCTCTGATGATTTCAACACCAACGATATCCCAGTAATGGTCGGCACCGATCAAAATGTTAATATCCAAATCTGCTTCTGATGTAATTTGGGTGTGCAAGCTTAAGGCCTCGGAGATAAGGAAGATCTTTAACAGATGACCGGAAGTAGTTGGACAGTGGTTTTGCAATGAAGGGTACAATCAACACACGAACCGGGATCTTTTCACCGTCGTCCGCTACCAAGTGCACTGTGGATGTGTCCAGTCGCTGTGCCTTCTGGGCTCGGTCTCCAAACGAAGATAGATTAATGACGTCAGAACCTTCACGCTTCAAGTGCAGATGATCGGCCATAGCCTGTGTGATGAAAGACCGCTGTGCTCCTTCATCCATCAAAATGTTAGCGTCTAAGCACAATCCGTGTGAATACACTGGCGCTACCGCAGTTTTCAGCAGCACGCTAGAGGGAGGCCGATTTCGCAGTGATGTGAAGCACTGTAGCAACGGTTCCATTGTTACAAGCACCCCCGATACTTTCATTCGGATGACTTCTGGTAACGGCTGTTCCGTTTCCTGTGGACGGCGTCTTTGTGTGTGTATTCTCGCACAAACTCGTGTGGTGTTTACGTGCACAATGTCTGCATCTCCATGACGATGGACAGTCTCTCACTGAATGTCTGTTACTTAAACAATTAAAACACAGTTTCTTGTTCTTCACAACAGATACTCTCTCGGAAATGCTACTTACAGAATAACAGTTACCGTTATGTTGTTTTCCGCAAAATACACATTATGTTCGTCTCTTCTTACTCTCACGCTCACTGACCGTCATTCGCGTATTAACATCGGTTCGCTTCTGTCGATTTCCGTGCATCCGGGCACTTGAATGGAAGGCTGCTTTCGGAAATGGTGTGTCGCGGATTTCATGACTTTCCACAGCTTCCATAATATCGATCTCGCAAAAAATATCTTGTCTAAAATCTGAGAGAATCCACGTTTTGGTTTTATCTTCTCGGGCTAGATTTCTGCGGGTTTCCGACGGAAGTCTTTCTAAAATAATACGAATCAACAGATTACCGTAGGAATCCTGTGCCTCTCCAAGTGCCTCTAATCCTCGGATGTTGGTTTCCAGACGATCGTAGAAGTAACGAAGCTCTCGGATGTTTGCGGCGGGTGACGGCAGTTGTAGTAAGTTGGACATGTAGGCAGCCGTGATCTTCTGAATCTGTCCATACCGCTGTTGTAGTAAATTTATAGCTTGCTGGTAATTGGCGTTACTTAGCGTAAATCCCTCAATTGTTCTGGCAGTTTCGTCTTGCATAAGATATTTCGGGTATGAAAACTTCTGTATGTCAGGTAAGTGGGGGTTGTTGTGTACGGCGGATGAAAACGAATCCCAAAACGTAGGCCAGCTCATTAATTCACCGTTGAAATTCGGTAGTGTTAATTTTGGTAAATGATGTGGCATCTGCAGCTGTTCGTGTACTTGCTGTACCGTCTCGCGCGGTTCCTGTACAGCTGGGGCTTGTATTTGCGGCATCGATGACTAGTTAGTGTTTTCAGCTCCATGTTGAAGGCTAGCGGGTGGGGCGCTCGAACCGTGTTTAGCGTTTGCTGAATGCTTCTTATATCTGTGCATTTTTAATTACAGATGAAAACTGTATGCAGCTGTTTCTCTGAGCTCCGTAGCAATGTATTCCGCGTCGGCGGTGTTTGTTATCTTCTCGTCAACATACTTCAACAATGCAAGAACGTCATTGATCATTTCAAAGCACAGGTCAAATTCAACGTATGAGTTATTTTCCCTTTGCCGTTTCTAGTTGCACGAATAAATATTCAAGCGTAGCCCTATGTCCGTCTCTTGCTGCTAATAACTTCTGTAGGTTCATTTTTGTAATCACGGCATCAAAATAAGCGATCGTAATAGATAACTACGCGTTGTGTAGGTTCGTACCTTTATCTGACTTTAAAAAAAGTTACGTACAATAACAAGTATATAAATATGACGTCAAATAAAACGTGAACGTTTGCGGCGACGTCGTGCGACGACGCGCCAAAATCCTAACATATATGTTTGCGAATGTTAAGTCACGTGTAAAATCATGTTCATCTTATTCAGATTATTTTAGTTATGCGGTTGGACTGAGGCAAGGGGAGGTAATGTCGCCGATCTTGTTTTGTTTATTCGTTGAAAATCTTGAACTTTACTTACAAGATAGCATTAACTCTGGTTTGAGTATAGATGATATTGTGTTGATTTTATTATTATTTGCTGATGGCATGGCTATTTTAGGCGAGTCACCTGCTGAAGTCCAATCACATTTAGATAAATTATATTTATACTGCAATGCTTATAGGGCTAAATGATAACACTGCCAAAACTAAAATAATGGTATTTCGGAAAAGAGAACGATTAAAAGAAAACGAAAAATGGTCATATAATGCTAATGATATTGAAGTTGTTGATAAGTTTAACTATATATGCTCGGTGTTGAATTATACTGGATGTTTTTAATTAAAAAAGAACATTTGGTTGGTAAAGCCTTTAAAGCATTGAATACATTATTGTTTGAATGCAATGAATTTGATATAAAACCGAAAATATTTTGCCACTTGTTTGACGCTTTTGTGGGTTCTATATTAAATTATGCTTCAGAAGTGTGGGGTTTCACGAAGTCAGATGATATAGAACGCATACATTTAAAATTTTGCAAAAGATTGCTACAGGTGAAAATAAATACATGGAATGTTTCTGTTTATGGAGAATTAGGTAGATATCCATTGTATGAAAACAGGTTTGTTTAAATTATTAAATATTGGTTTAAAGTTCTGAACAATAAAAATATCATAATGCAAACTTTGTACAAACAAGCCTTGAGCGATTGTTATAAAGGTTATACAAACTGTGTCTCAAATGTCAAGAACATGTTAAATAATCTTGGAGTTGGTTATGTATTTGAAAATCCAAACGCTGTACAAGTTAATAAGTTTTATTAGCGAGTTCAAATGTAGACTTGTTGACAATTTTAAACAAGAGTGGTACAGTAAAATGAATAATAGTACTGTATTAGATATGTATAAAGTTTTTAAATGCTGTTTGGAATATGACACATATTTAGATTTACTTCCTAGACGTCTGCGATTATTTTTTGTAAGATTAAGAGTCTCTGCACATCCGTTGAGAATACAAACTGGCAGATACGCCCAAAATTACATACCACGAAATGAACGTTATTATAGATAGACTTTTATTTTCCTCCATTCATGAAGAGCATAACATATAATACAAGCAAGGAAGTACAATCGAGTATATACACACACATGAGATCATAAATGAAACAACTCAATACATACAATTAGATTATTTACAAAGATAAGTATAACATAGCTATGTAGATAGACATGTCAACATATGTGTAAAAAAACACACAAAAAAAACACACACAAAACCTGGTTCAAAGCGTCTAACACTAGTTCAGGATGCTAACAGCAGCTTTGCACAATTTAAAATGCACAAAATATGAGTCAACAGTTTCAGATATCATTTTCAGCAACGATGCACTTTGTTCTAAGCCACTTAAGTGGATGAAGCGCGAAAATTCCGTTATACCGATGCATTCAATTAGAGTTGTCCATAAATGTTTTCGCTTATCCTCTAACAGGTGGCAATAACACAACTTATGAATTACGAGATTAACGGTTTTCAGGCAACAATGTCTTCATTCTCGTACATACTGTCTCGACACAAACATACCTATGCTATTCATTATAGTTTTACACACCTTAATTATTCTTGGGTTGTCTTTTGCTACTCTCCATAAAGGGGAGTAATTATTGGAGTCTATTACATGCACAGTTACTCCCCATTGATCGTTGCCTTTGATGCGACTCTGTATTTCGTTCTTAATGTTCATTACGACTTTTCGCTCAACTATTTTTTTCCATTGTCGCTTTGTGGGGAAATTTCCATCCTGGACGTATGATCGTAAGACGTTCATTAAGTCGTACTTTTGTAGTATCCTGTATGCATCAGGGATATATCCGATGCATTGGCCTTCTAGTTCAATGTGACGTATAAGTCTATTATTGAAGATATCTTTCGCTAGGTATTTAGGATTCAATCTGCATATTTGGCCGAAAAATGTTAGTTTTCTGATTTCCAGTTCATTCACTATCGGAACGGTATTAATGGTTGACAGGCAATAATCTGTTGAGATGTTTATGTCATACCCTTGCATGTGTTTCAGGCAAAAGTTATGTGCAATAGAAAGTTGAACAAGATCACTTTGCGAGTTGTTGTTCCATAGCTCACAGCCATATAGGGCCTTTGGGATAACGGATGAGTTGAATATTGTTGAGAGCGTTGGTTGACTCAATCTTTCAGGCGCTACCCCTTTTGAGCACAAGCTCATGTATGTTCCTCGCAGTCGTACGCATGCATCATGAATCGCATTATTAGTGGTCAGAAAAGAGTTGCATTCAATACCAAGATGGGTATACTTGTCGCTAGCGGGCAGACGATCATGTCCTAGATAGAAGGTTGAAGTCTCTTCTGTCTTCTTATTATAGACTAGTACGGAGCACTTCGATGCGTTATAAAGAAACCTCCACCTGTTTGCATATTCATAGCAAATCTTAAGCATCCTCTCGAGTCCATTTTTAGAGTATGATACTAAAACCATATCATCGGCCACAGTAGGCGAAGCCATATTTATGTCATACATGCACAGGCCATCACCACTCTCTTCAAGTTTCTCTATCAGGCCATTTATGTAGATAAGGTACAGCAGCGGCGAACTTTTGCCTCCCTGACGGGTTCCTTGCCCGATCGGTAGTGGTTCCGAGATCAATCCTCGATGGCGAACGCGGCTTGTTGAGTTGCGATACATTTCACGAAATGCGAGAAGGGTGTTAGTATCAATGACTGGATCAGGATCATAAACACCGGAAATTGATAAGAGTTTGTGAAATAGTCCATCGTGCCATACCCTGTCAAAGGCCTGACGAGCGTCCAGGAAACATAGATATACACTTGATCCCAGCTCCTTTGCATAGTATAGACATTCGCGGAGACTAAAGCTAGTCATTATGCACCCAAGCCCGTCCTGAAATCCACCTTGTAACTTTCTGATAGAAGCGAGTATACCGTCCTTGCACCGGCTTAATAAAATCGATTCATAAAGCTTTAGCAGCGTTGACGATAGTGTAATTGCTCGGTAATTATTAGGCTGGTCTCGCCGCTTTCGCCCGCCTTTAAATAGTGTAATAATCTCACCTTCCTTCATTTTGTCAGGTACATTACCGCTGCGCAGCATAACTGTATATAAGCGTGATAAGGGTTCAGCGATAATGTTCTTGCCATACAGCATGTGCTCATGGTAGATTTCATCGGGCCCACAGGCCTTTCCTTTAGATAGCTGATTTATACTAGACTCAACCATTTCAGGTGAAACAAAAACATCTTGAGACGGTGACAGGTTAGTCAATGCCTGCTCCACTTCCTGTCTAACAACATACTCCCAGTGTGAATCGAAGTCCGGGGAGCTTGAAGGGGTGTACAGGTCTTTAAAGTATTTCGCCCACTGCTCCGTTATTTCCTCCCGGCTTCTATACATCTTCCCATCGAAGTTGATGCCACCTCCTATGTCGGCACCGGATCCCCGTTTTCTTAAGTTTACTGTCCGCCAGAAACTCACACTGTCATGTACAGAGTCATATTCGAGTTTATGGTCAAGTTCTGTCATAAATTGTTCACCGCACCGCCGCATGGCCCTCCGGAAATGTGCTTTAACCGCTTTATAATCACGATATTCCTTGTGCTGCACGCCCCGTGGCCTACCAGCGCTGCACCACGCGGCACGTGACGAGCTCATATGTGCATGTAGTTCCGTGAGCTCATTTGTCCAGAACGGTTTCAAATGACGCCTTTTACGTTTCGTGGGGAAACATGTATTGGCACAATCACGCATACTGCTACACAACACCGAATACAATTCATTTGCATCTCTAGCTCTATTTGTATCAACTTTAGATAATGTTTCACACAGAGTGTCACAATATTGCAAAACATGATCACTGTTAGCAGCTTTCCAGTTAATGCATTTTTTTAAATCACTGATATTGTCATCAACATGAATCTCAAAATTCAAGCAACATAAAATTGGTCTATGTCTAGAAACATTTAGACAAACATCATCAGCAATTTCACAATGTGTCACAAAATACAATAATTCAGTTGGTACAAAAACATAGTCAATCAATGAGGAATATCTATCATCATAGGAAACATATGAATTAGATGGACCAATACATGATTCATGAGTATTAACGGCATACAAATTACAGTCGTAAGCAAATTGACTTAATAACCTGTTTCTAAAGCTATTTTTAGGAAATATAATGTCTGCATTGAAATCTCCTAGAAATATTGTTTCACCTTGCTCACAATACGTATTATAAAGGTCATAAAGGTTGTTTAAACATTCACAATATATCTGATTAGAATGATTAACACATGGTAAATAGACTTGAAATATGTAAATGTATTTCCTCGGAGCAATTTGCATTTGTATTCCTGCAACGTAATCACTGTCAATGGTAAGTGGTGTAATCAAGTTGTTGAACTTGTTTTTCCATATGATAGCCACGCCCCCTTTACCTGTTGCGCGTGAAGACTTTGTATATTCGGTATTACTACAGATAGTGAAATGGTTATAATCAGTTAAAATCGTGTCCATAAAATGAACATTGCACGGCAGTAGCCAGTGTTCGGATATACCGCAAATGTCGATGTTGCCATCACTTAGTACATTTGATAGGTATGCGGCACTCGACATAATCCCAGTTATGTTCCAAGTCACTATGTTCAACCCTATAAGAGCCATGATAGAATGATTAATCAATTTCACTAGCAAGTCCTTCATATCGATTATTGTAGTATAGTTCACGACGTGTCCAGTCGTCGCGTTCTTTGTCGGTCTGTTGTTGCATTACTTTCTTGAATCGTGGCGGAACTCTAGTTCGTTGCTGTTGGTTTGGGTATCCAGTTGTCCATGCACCACGCTTTGTTGACCTCTTGTCGTCAGATCGACCAGCCGGTTCCCCTACCCGATCATGGTTGTGCTGTATACGCGACTCACGGGGCTTCCATGGGAAACAAGTGACGTATTCGGGCCAAAATTCATTAGACAGCACGATGCCGGTGTCACCGTATGCCACTAGAGTCAGTTTCACAAGCACCTGCCTCCGATTTCGTCGTAACGGAAACACACGCACTGATTTCACAGAAAGTCCGTGACTTTCCACTTCCTCTCTAAGCAACCTAGTATTTAGTCTCGAACTAAGTCCAAGTAAGCAAAATCGCTCGACACGGCGACTCTGTACTAGATGAAACTCTTCGTTGCACCAAGCGTCCCCATCGACCGACTTACACTGTCTCGATGAAATCCGGGTTGGAATATACGATGGGGTCCGGGAGGGAATGGGCGGAGAGTGTTCTTCTGACATTGCCGGAATTTCGAATGCCTTACTCTGTCCATCCGGACGCCGCTCTACCGGGGGCGCGGCGCTGGTAAGCAGAGGGGGGAAGCGCCCGTCGATATCCGGTCGCCTCTCCAACGATGGCGCGGCACGGGTCTGCGGCGGAGCGAAGTGTCCGCGGTTATCCGGGCACCTCTCTAATGGAGGCGAAGTACGTCTCTGTGGAGGGGGAAGATGTCCGTCTGCATCCGCATGCATCTGTAGCGGGGGCTCGGCACCGGTTGACAGAGGGGTGGAGCGTCTGTCGACGTCAGGTCGCCTCTCCAGCGGAGTCGCAGCACATGTCTGTAAGGGGGTACCACCACATACACTCGAAGGCGATAACGAATATGAAGTCATAGCTGCCTTACTATTCATAGTGGGTGACACATCTACATTTGATATCCGTTTTGCCATGTATGGAGCATCATATCTCAGTGGATATGGGCCGCAGTACCCAGGTCTTTGGGGCGTAGTATTAGTCTTGGTCTCAAAATATACTTCAACAAGTCTAATTCTGTCTTCCAGTTCTGTGACCCTCGACATGGCTTGGCGTGAGATGTTACCCATACCTTGTACTGCAGATGAAGTAACGTTATGTACCGTCCTTGTACATTCCACAATATCACTTTTTATACCTAGATGTGACGATTTTATCTGATTTATTTGTTGAGTTCGCATCATCTCACTAGCATGAACAGATTGCTTTAGTAACAGTACACTGGCCTGTATAGAAGCGATAGTGTCCTTTAATATTGAAAGTTCCGTCGCACACTGACATTTTTCAGGAGTAACAATATCCTTGACAACGCTTTGTTGCCGTCGCCGTGTTTTTCCGGTGCTTAACATCTCCCGTAATAGACTAAAGTCTCCACCCTCTGTTACGGCTATAATGTTAAAAATGTCTTTCGCAAGGCGTGTGGCCACCGGCTTTCCCGATCTAGTAAACACACGACGTTAGAGTTCAATGTCATGATCAAAAGGGAAATCGTCATTTACTTGTTTTAAATGTTCGAAATACTCACAGCGCAAATGGTCTAACCTCGTTTCATCCGATGCATCTTCTCTTAGAATCATTTGAACACACTTGTCTTTTTAAGGAAAACATATATGAACCGTATATTTTATATAAAACCATCTGTATATAAATTCCACAAGTAATTAGTTTCATGTGACAAATCAGTTATTTCAAATGTATGTACATATATGAAAGAAGCTTTTGCTATAAGAAATACAATTCTAAAAAATTTTGTTTAATACATTGTATAACCGCTTTTATAGAAGTTACGTATTCTTGAAAGTGATTTTTGTTATTAATATTTGTATTCTTAAATGACCATTTATTTTATATAATGTTATATTTGTGTATGAAGACGATGTACTTATGTATAAGTCTGAATAAACTTTGCAATATGTTCAACTCGCAAACTACGTACAATGCTGACATAATTCAGTATACAAATAAAATTGACGCTAAGAAATTCAATATCAAAGAAACGACATTTTACTTTTGTTTAGACTAAAAAGCGCCGTTTTTAGTTCGGGAAGATTTTCAGAAACATTTTATTGTGCGTTTCACCTTTGCAGGAGTTTTTTTCCGCCGTCATAAATTTGACAAGCATAATTTTTCAGAAAGTACAAATCCAAACACTGTGATATGATGCGCACAGAGCCAATTTAAATTATGTCATGGCCTCAATTCATGGAATTAGTGCTACCAAGATGCCCCAATCAGAGGCGAAGTTCAGTCTATGCTTATCAGAATCAGTTACAGTACTCTGAGAAATGTTCTCAGGACATACATAGGTCAGCGTCTCCCATGCTGAAAACGGTTCATGTCAACATTCATTTAAGTTTAAACCTATTTATTTTAGCTCGATTGCATCGAAAGCCTTAGGCTTATTGAAATGCTCTCGAGTCCGTTTCCTGGGCCTAGAACCAGTAATTGGTGTCTTTGGGGTAGATCTAAAGTAAAAAAATGCTCCCACATTGGGGATCGAACCCGTGACCTCCCGGTCACTAAACGGACACCATATCCATAACACCACGGCGACATTAAAACATTCATTTTCTAAGATACGACTTTACTTCACATGTTCTGCCGATTTCGGACAATCACCTATAATTAAGGCAAGTTCTTATGTAAGGGCAAATAGAAAAATGGAAGCAAGATAAAATTATATGTGAAGATATGTATACGTTGATAGTATTCATATAATCTGTATAATAAAAAACAAAACAAACATAAGATATTAAAACAACAACATGTATCTCCCTCCCCAGCTTACTTAGAGGCACATGGCTTAAGTGAGAGGCTTATATGTCAGCAATGTGGTGATCTATTTGGTAAATATTTGAATAATATACAAATGGTCTTTCATAAAGTACCAGATTTGTGAAATTTACAATCCGAACTTTCATGAAATGCATACATAGTGTATTCAAATTATAATATTTCCATCACTTAGGAATTCGTCCATATTGGGTTATAAACAAAAGATTGAATGCCTCATGCTGTTTTCAAGAACATTTTAACAATTAATGTTTTTACCTATGCTAGTATAAAGATATATATTTTTTTAGTGTCATTCTGCGCGTTTTGTTCACTGCCAGTCAGCCGCCCTAGGCACTGCTAGAATCCTGTAAGGCTTCGGCGCATGCACCATTGTGAACACCCCATCCGTAGTCGCAATGGAGACGTCTTCCCCAGCCGGACTTTCGAAACGAAACCTCTGCACAAGGCTGCTAAGGAACAACAGAAGCTCCATGCGTGCCAGCGACTCCCCGATACAACTGCGTTTGCCTGCAAGCGACGGTGGATGTAAATATATATTAGTATCGACAAAGATATACTTACAAGCAATGTTCTTTATCGTAATACATCTATAATGCTGCATGTAAGGAAGGATTAAAAAAAAAAATAGTCACCAAAGATGTATGCATATATGACAGGTAATACATCTCTGATATCGTATACTTGTGGGTCGATATTGAACAAAATTTCTAAAAGTTTTATAACAAAATAAGCATCCTACACAATTTTGCAAAAAGAATTACCAATGAATAATGGAATAAACTCGTCACGTTTGATTAATTTCCCGTGCTCGTCAATGAACCTGTCTGGTCGGAACACTAGCGGATCGCCCCATATGTCGGGATTTCTGAATACGGATTCAAGGTCGTATACAACAGTCGGGTGGTATAGTGTTACCTCTGAGAGTCACCGGCTCAGTTAAACAGTGCATTAGGGGGGCGATGATTGTTAAATTGCAGAACCTGAAAGTCAAATTCGTACATAAATAAACAACTTGAAAAATACAACTGTCTGAAAACAATGTTCGAAAATTTCTTAAATCGACATCATTAAGACAGTAGCTATGGTTGTCACATCATTAAGACAGTAGCTAGGGTTGTTAAACGTGTGTCGTCTAACATATTTCTCTGAGGGCCTCTTCACATTGATTTTTTTTTAAATAAAATTAAAAATAACCAAGAAGAAGCAGTTTTTCCTTTTAACTTTTATATTTAAATATACAACTACGACACAAGGATTTTGTTTCAAACATGTATATAAAGGAGAAACTGCTTCATATTGATTATTTGGAATTTTATTTACTAGAGCATTCACTGCGGGATAACAAACCGGAAAATGGCGTCTTTTGACGTTTAGAATTTTTGTGTGTGAAAACAAGTTGATTTGTTGGCTAATATTCGGAGACCGAGCGAGTTATTGACGTTGACAGTGTTACTTGGATGTGTTTTATATGGATATAGAGACAATTTATCGGGGATTCGCTTATAACGTACGTAACACGACTCCTACAGTGTAAACGCAAGTGGACCGGCTTAGCTACATCGACCGAATTTTGGACCATTTTTCGTGTTTGAGGCCATGTGGACAGTTTAATACTGCGTCGAATGGAATGTCACCGGTACCGTTTGAGAGATAATTTATTTTGCTGTAAATCTGTGCAGAGTTTTTGGTGATAAACATATGAACTGTGGAGCACTGCCTTGGAATTCATGTCCGGTAGTTGGATTGCGTTGGTGCCCTTTTCCTTTTTCTTACATACACTAAAACAATTTTGACTGGCCCCTGTGATACAGCGCGTGTATGAGGTGATAAACATATATTTAGATATACGATATGTAGAGCAGGTAGAGAGTTATGCTGAGTGGGAAGACAAACAAAACAGTAACAAAAGGACACTGGACAATACCAAATATGGTCGGCTGTTGGTTGTTAGGTTATCATGAGAACCATTTTTACAATACGATATATTTTTTACATTAATACTTATATTTGTGTGAGGCGCAGGTGTAAGGTATACATAATTCACATCCAAAGAGTATGTTGTCTGTTGTAAGAGGACAGATTATTCTGAAGAAGCTCGTAGTGCTTACAATTTAAAAGGAAATAGTGTGCAGTTTCAATTTATCCACATGAGCAAATAGGGATATCCACTAGTAATTTTTGGAATAGGATGTTATTGAGGGAACTGCACTCAAGACGCAATTTTGCGTGAAGAATTTGACCAGCTCTTGAATCAATATTGAATAATTAAGACGACTTTGTGAGATTTCTGCTTAGAGAAAAAAAGAGGCTTAAAAATGACAAGGTGTGAGAATTTCGCCAGTCTGGTGAAAGGGCATTTCATTCTTGGAAGAAATGAGCATCGATATGATTCACTTCTTCTCTGATTAAAAGGTACTGATTCGTTATTTCGTTATGTTAGGTAGTGGCGGTTTTGTGGGTGGAGTGGAATGAGATCTGAGAGGTATTCAGGACGACGTCTTTGTTTCATTTTGTAAAAGATAATAAATCTCTGTTTCTGCATTCTTTTTGACAGCATTTTCCAATTATTATTGTTTAATAGAGAAGTTAAATTACAAGATTTAGTGGCGCCGGTACATATTCATGCTGCTTCATTTTGTGCAGCTTTTCATTAAGCGCGTTATTCGTTTCAGCAGTTACCATAGACGTCTTCACATTCAAGCAGCGGTCGGATAAAATTAACATACATTAGCTCAAGGTTAGACATGGACAGTGCGTGTTTAAGAATTCTCAAAATACCGATATGTTTCCAGGCTTTGTTTATGAATGAACCCGATATCATGGTTAAGAATATGTAAGGCTAATTAGGGCGTTTCAACAATAATTTAAACACTTGTATCGTTAGTTAATAATCGTATTTCTGAGTCAATTTGTCAAATACTAGTATCTCGTTTATGTAAACAAGAAAGAGCAGCGTGCCGAAATCGAACCTTGTGGACTACCTGCGGAGATGGTGGGGCATGAGGAAGCAGAGTTGGCATAAAGGACGCATTGGTTGCTTTCGGAGAGATAGGATCAGAACAAAATTGAGAAACTGATGAAGCTGTTATTGTATACCCTATGTTGATAGCTTTAATAGTAGTCTAAGGTGCCATGCTCTGTCAAATACCTTTGAAATATCGCAAAATGCTGCTCTTACTTCCTCGCTGGTGTCCATTACTTTGCAGATATCAGTGTAAATATAAGTAGGTTGGTTCGTAGTGAAATCACCGTTGATATAACAGAATTGCAGAGACGAAAGTAGTTCGTTGAAAGTAAGAAAAATGTACAAATGTTTGTGTCACAACATTCCATAACTTTGCAAACGCAGCTTAGTTTTTGGTCTATATTTTGCTGGATCGGAGGGATCGATATTTTTTATACATCGGTGCTACGTTTGCCAGCTTCCAAGATCGTGGGGAAAGGGCTGCGTTAAAAAATGAGCTAATTTGAAAACGGTAGGGCTAGTTTGTTACAACATTCAAGGAGTTTTTGGCCCAGAAGATCAGGTACACTGGCGTTGGATTGATTAATGGACTGAATTGCATCAAAAACGTCATGAGACGATATTACGATGTTTGAAAGGCTGTGGCTTATTTCTTGAACAGATGGACGGGACTGGTTAGTGTCTTCGACAAAGGATGATGAGCAGAAGTATTCATTTAGATGTTCACATTTAGCTACGTCAGAATAAGCTTTAACATTATCATGAATGAGTGTAGGTACTATATTTGATAAGTTACTGCATTAATGACTTTGTACATACATGTAGATATCCGTATAAATCTGAATCCGTATGCAACATACCAAGTAATGAGCTTTTAACGCATACATATTGATAGAATTAACATGCACCGTACCTTAACACCTCCATGAAGAAGGCCTCCACATGCACTAAGGACGACCGGTCCAAGACAGAGGGAGGTCGGAAAATGCCGATGCTGCTCCTGATTTCCCCGTACAAGCTTTCTTGAATCTCGGGATATTCCGTGAGGCACACGATACTCCAGCGGAGAGCGGTCGTCGTCGTTTCCGTGCCGGCAATGAACAGGTCTCCGATTAGTGACTCGAGATACTCGTCTGAAATAAAACGAATCGCACAACAAGTAACGTCCGAAGAACTTCTTAACTAAACACATAGGAGTTGCATATTCTGCTACAAACCGATGCTCATGCCGACTCTGACATGTTGTTGTTTTTTATCGAAATGTCGGATCCATTATATAAGAACAATTCATGCCAAAAAACTATACAGGATACTTTTAAATCGTCTTCTCATATGCCAAAAGCACATTTGCGTTTACACAAAGAAACTCATGGACGATAATAAAGATTATAAACTTCACACAGAGCTGACCTAACAAACAATATAATACACATAGCTCATAGTCGTCTGTTCGTTCGTCTGCTCGTGCTTCTTCACCTCTCTGATGTACGCACTGACAAGGTCCTCGATGCAGGTCTCATCGTACGTTTCCACGTGCTCCCGTACTTTATCCACGCAGAAGGCGTGCAGGGCGTCCGAGTTGGCGATCATCCGCCCGACTCCCAAGGGATCCCCGGGCAGGCGGGCCGCCCACGGGAAGAACATAGCGAGGTCGCCCGCGGAACTTAAGCAAAAATTTAGTATCGTGACACGAAGGTGTTTTTTTCCTGCGACAAACCGACGAACAGGCCAAGGCTAAAGAGCATACTACACTCCGCCATTTTATTGGAATATGTCCGTTGCGTTATCGGGATCACATTCGTTAAACAGGAAGCTAGGCTTATTGCCTCTTAGCGTTTGAACTTTCTGTATTCGAGATTCATTTGGTATTCTATTTATTCCACTATTATCTTGTTTGTTCATGTTTTCCAAAGATGGCAGAAAAACATAAACGTCATCAAATGACGTAAATCTAGGTCAATGCTTACATAGAGCATAGTTGTGGAGGGGGGGGGGGAGGACCGATTTATAAAATATGGCTCCTCTCCTGCAGATACAGATGAAGGTTTATTTCGACTACGCATGATGGGATAACATGACACACATACGTTAAAGCCCATACAATGTATTATACCTTGTGGTCAGAGTGTAATGACTCATTCACTAAATTCTGTAAACACTATCAGAGACATTTGTGGAAATTCAATATTTTGTACACAACACACAGTAAACTCACCGTACATGTCCATCGAACATTTTTATCAATCTTTTATACCGCGGGTCGTCATGTGTAAACTGTCTTCGGAACAACATTGAGCAAATAACGTTGGCAACCTTGTTACTTATCACATCTTTGGGATCGAAAGGTTCACCATTGTGCTTTCCTATCTCCTCGACCATTAATGCAGCTTGTTCCTGTATAGTGGCGTCTAGCCTGGTCTTTCCCATACCGAAGTCCTTCAGTGTGCCAAGTGTGAATCGTCTGTGCTCCCGCCATGGTTCCCCGCTAGCCATAACAATGCCTGAGAAAGCGGACAACAATCATACTTAAATGCAAGAAATTCATACGTAATAGCCAAAGATGTATTATATAGGGATAATACACGTTTTCGAGGGCATGATCATCTGCGGGCGCTCGAAAAATCCGTTCCTGTCCGAGTGCGCATTTTCGTGTGTATTTTCGCTTTTTTTGCATAAACAAATCATACATACCAAAATAAATTAAAATAACATTGAAAGCAATATGTCTTGTTCATTCGACATCGACAAAATAATTCGATTGTTTCATATGACGTCATACAGTTCAATGTTGTGTTTTACATATGCCTCACTCGGTCATCATCAGAAATGACGAGGCTTTACCTTCGGATAGGCAGTTTTCGATTTAAAATGTGTTTAAACAGTGGATTAATGCAAATTTGAAATTCAGCCGCACAAAGTAAGAATTGATGAATTATTTGTCGATATCGAATGAACAAGACATATTGGTTTCAATGTTATTTTAATTTATGGATATGAAAAACACATAACAGGGCTTGAACGGCACGTGAATCGCCTTATTAATACACGATTTCTCCCGTTCAAGCCCTCCTTTTGCCAAGTTTCTGCAACCCGCCAGAGGTCATTATAGATAGAGTTTATGCAACAATATATGTTAAAGCTATAATACGTGTGTCGTAATGTTATAAGAAATGCGTATAAGTGGATGATCATACCTTTTCCTCTGGTGACCTTTTCCAAAACGAACAACTTCGGTCTCGCTGCGAAAAGGTCCCGTGCTTCTTAAAAGCGTCAACAATGACGTCATATGCGCTGAGTAATACAACCGGCAGGTTCCCCCACTGCATGTAATACACGTCACCGCACTTCTTCCGGAGTCGCGCCAATGTCGGCCTCATATCCGCCCGCAGGAGATACAGGTGCCCGATGATGGGAAGGCAGAGGCCGGGAGACGGCGGCATGTTTCCCGCGCTTCTGCTTAACGTGAACCGGTGTACCAGGACGCAAACCAGGATAATCAGTCCGACAGACGTTACGGACAATCCTTCCAACATAGCTACGCACTGTATGTCTACAGTTCACTGTTTTTTTCTTGTATTGTGGTTTCAACTTGTTTGTTTAACATTGTGTTCCGAAACCATAAGCCTAGTCAAACATAGTAGAGTTCTCTCCCTTGGTATAATTGGTTCACGTAGTCATTTGGTTATTTTAATAACAGTATATAAAACCATGATCACAACAAAACAGTATTTCATATTTTGTGTTGAAAGTATTGAATCTATGTTCAAAGATGAGCCCGTATATTCGTATTTTTAAAACGTTTAATTTCATCCGATTGGTTATCTCAAGCGTTTATAAAATAAATGTCACTTTATAAACATGACTTTATTCTCTCATAAAGATTTAGGGCAGACATGACCTTGATTCGAACTCGGCCTAGTGATTATCAAGATAAACATTTCTACCATAGTTCATATAGATTAGATGATAAGTGAGGCCTCTAGAGCGATAACGAGAAAAAAAAAAATACGACACGCGAAGCCCGAGGTCAGAAATTGGGTGACAACAAATTCAATAGCTCTTCTGATTAGGAAGTGGATAAAATAATTTATTTAGCTGTATAAACATATAACATAGCATCATTATACAAAACCAAATAACACCAAAGTCAATATTTTAAGTACTGAGTACTTAATTTTTGACCTCTTGGTCACAATTCATAAAACAAATCTGGACAAAAGGGCCTTAACCTCTCATAAGATATCATCAATTTCATGCAATTGTAGTGTAAAATTATACCTGGATTAATTCAGAGAGGCATCAATACACAAGACACACACTGGTCTATTTGTGGTCAAGTGAGAACAAAGATTAAGTCACTGTGCAAGGACTACACTCGAAGGCACTTCTAACTCAAAGAAAACGTATTGCTTTCAGTGAATGATTGAATATATATGTCCATTGATGATACATAAATTACTTCTTACGCACTTCGAAGCACTAGTTTTTATATTTTTATTAATACCAAATCGTGACAAAATGCGATTGTTAACTGAAAATACCACTGAGAGACCTTTTGTTATTTGTCAAATGTTTACAATGTTGCTCTGACACCACTTTGCTTATAAGACGATTTTTTAAATACAAAAACTAAGAATCATTTCTGAATGTCTGTAGAAAATACTCTAGCTTGTTTGTGCAATATTTTTGTAATACTTATGCTTTTTACTATAACACAAGGATTATAATAACTTACAAACCACTTGTTTTTAACCGGTCATGTTTATTGCATTTATTTTGGATTGAAAGCTTAATATGTGAATATTATCAATGTATAAACACCTTAAAAATAATATTATGTTTGTTCATTATTTCTGTTGGCCCTTTTGAAAGAACTTTTCCAAATTAATCTTATTATTTTTGTGGTTGCATTCCACGTCATCGTATTCACTGTCACGCCATAATTGCACATCGATACAAATTGTTGGAATCATAGATATAGTTATATGTCTATGGGTGGATCACCCATTACAGCCATACGTAGTGTTTATATTTGCATTGATCTTTCTTTCCATAGGGTCAGGGTCTATATGTTTCTTGGTAGTGTTGATGAAGATGCTTATATTTAACATTCTTCATGCTGCCTTTAATTTTGCCATTAAAAGTCCACACCCGAATCGCTGGAAAAAAATCTTAGAAAGGCAGCCAATTAATTGTAACTTGACTCACGATCCGCACCATGGGGCTGACATATATTATGTCGTGTGAACAGAGTGCGGTAGTGCAACTGATATTTATAAGCATCGATTTAAATGCAGCCTATCTCTGTGGCATTTGGCTAGGACTTATTCCATGATATAAGGCCATGTACATATTTTTATTTGCTCTGTGTACATAATACCACAGTGTTTGTAATATATAGTTGTGTCGATTGTGATTGAACTTAAAAAAACGTCATGCAAAAGTGAGCCGAATAAAAATGTCTGTAAAACTCTTCCCAATGAAGAAACCGAGCATGCAACCTTAGCAGAGTTTGAAATGACTATTCTTCGATGTTGAGTTTCTTCTTGTCATTTTTATTTTGTGTTCTTATTTTTGTCAACAGTATACGTAGTTTGCGAGTTCTTGAACTTATTTTATGCCATGTTTGTAAAACGGTATAAAGTTCGGATACGATGGTATGTTCTTGTACTGTAGGCGGTTATCACATGACGTTTTGTATGTGTGTTTCTAGATCTATGTGTACAAATATAATGACTATGCTTGTTATAACACATAATATATATGAGGTGAATTTAAATTAAACAAGTTAATCCATTTCGTTTTCAGTTCAAAATACGGAGGTGAAAAAGAAGTTTGTAAATAAAGACAGTAACGAGTCAGATTTGAAATTGAAGAAGGTTTAAAAAGTGCAACCATTATATGAACAAAAACCAAGCAAGACAAAGAAAACATAACATGATAAGCATACAAAAGAAAAAGGTATCATGCTATGTTCTCAATGAATACATTAGTTCTCAACAACACAGATTAATTGTGGGAACTTGGTACTTTAAAAATGCATTTACTTTTAAATTTAACACTGCAGTATGAAAGGTATTTATAACTTGAATATAATAAGATAAAATGTCTCGGAACTCGTGGCAAACTGTTCATACCTAGTTTTACACAGCATAGATTAGTTTACAATTCAAACCAGACCGATTATGCAACGTGTTATCTCAATTGTCCATTAACAGAAATTGATTCAATCACTCTCATGCACTGCTCTCACCAATAGCTCCAATTAAGGCAGACAAATAAAATCATAAAACACAATCACTAACACATTTACAAATAAGATAGCACAGCAACAACAATTATCACAGCCTCTTAAATCAGCAATCTGTTGCATATAGCAAAAGAGTTTGTCAGTCTAACGCACACTATTTGAACTGACTGCCGAATTTGGGATGTAGCTTTAAAAAAGTGTAACATAATTATCGAGTGATCTAAATAAATAACAGTATTACAGTACCTGATAGAAGAAGTAGATATTGATAGTGCTTTTACAGTATAAATTCTAGGAGAAATTTCAAGCGATTCTGAGTATAATAATAATATGGATACGTTGTTTTATAGTATTATATGCACTGGCCATCTTATGTTATTGACTATGTGTATTATGTTTATGTTAAATATGTTGTGTGATAAATGAAGGCCATGCAAAGAACAGACTTTATTCACACTATTTTTAACGATATTTGTATTTTACTTTTAAAACGAGTGAACGAAAAAAACTCTGTTGTCGGTTTTCCAAAACATAATTATCAAGTTACATACAGGCAGTGTGTTTGCTTAAACATGTTAAAGCATGTACTCATTGATTCGTTATTAAAAGCGAGGAACATTATAAATATATGTTTCTTCTTTATGTTTCTGGTACATAACTAACAGAGGCGCAGCAAACTCACTACCTTTTTCGTTCATTTACGTGTATTATTCATATTCCGCAGTTGTCAACTAATCACTGGTAAACCGTTTTTGCATAAATATGTATAAGCACGAAGTATTGACTTTTGTGACTACTAAGAAGTTCTTAGCTTGAAATGGAAATGGAAAAGTGTCAGTAGATAAACTGCAGTGACGTGACTGAAATACCTACTCATTCAGTACCAGACATGTGGTATTTACGAACCGAACATTCACACACAAAAAGTGTATACACAGTGGATGTAAATTATAATAAAACATTCTCCAACACTCGCTTAGGAATGCGTACATATTTGGTAATCAACTTAAAATTATATGTCAGTTGCTGTTTTTAGGACCCTTTAATGACTGAAATTTTCTGACATGATATAAAAACATAATAGTGTCATTCTTTGCGAATCAGGTGCACTGCCAGTCAGCCGACCCTTGGCACTGCAACAATCCTGTAAGGCTTCGGCGCGTGCACCGCTCCGAACACCCCGTCCGTCGTCACCACTGAGACTTCTTCCCCAGCCGGACTTTTGAAATTAAACCTCTGCACGAGGCTGCTAAGGAACAGCAGAAGCTCCATCCGTGCCAGCGACTCCCCGATACAACTGCGTTTTCCTGTAAGCAACGTTGGTGTAAACATATATTAGTAACGACACAAATAACCATGTTCGTTATCGTAATACATGTATGCTATTGCATGAGCGGACACTGTCACCAAAGATCTATGAATACATGACAGTTAATATATCTCTGATATGACGTACTAGTTGGTCGATATTGAAGAGAGTTTCGAAACTATAACAAAATACGCATCTTACCAAATCTTACAAAATCTTACCAATGAAAAATGGAATGAACTCCTCCCGTTTGATTAACTTTCCGTGCTCGTCAATGAACCTGTCGGGTCGGAACACAAGCGGATCGCCCCATATTTCGGGATCTTTGAATACGGATTCAAGGTCGTAAATAACAGCTATCTCGGATGGTATAGTGTAACCTCTGTGCGTCACCGTCTCAGTTGTACTATGCATAAGGGGGGCGATGGGTGTTATGTTGCAGAACCTGAAAGTCAATGACGTTACATAAATTAACAACTTGAAAAATACAAGTGTCTGAAAACAAAGCCATTAAAGCCCCATTAACACTCAAAAGCAACGAATATTTCGTAAAATATTTCGTAAAATAAAGTAAACCCATACAAAATCAGCGTTCCTTATATCAATAGCCAAAATTTCACTGCTAGATATGGTCTGGTAACATAGATTAAACAAGACACAAAATGCTCTTCTTTTTCCTTTTTTGTGGGACAATATATTCAACACATGTTCGTGTACCATGTTAGTGTTCGTGTGTCGTATCAATAGATATCGTTGCGGGAATTTAAATTGGAATAAATTGTGCCACAACAAATGAAAACGAGCATGTTGTATCCTGTTAAATCTATGTTACCAGACCACATCTGGCGTTGAAATTTTGGCTATTGCTAAAAGGAACACTGATTTTTGTTATGGGTTAACTTTATTTTACGAAGTATTTTACGAAATATTCGTTGATTTTGAGTGTGAATGGGGCTTTAAATTCGTTAAATCGGAATCATCAAGATCACGTTAAGCCATCAGAGACGCAGCAGATAGACCTCAGGCCAAATTCAACATCCAACGACTAGACCAAACTGGCTTGAAAGATACCTTCTCAGTTTCTCTAAAGAACAGATTTGAGGCCTTAGATATGGTGACAGAAAAAAAACTGCCACTGGAAGAAAATTGGATCTGTCTAAGGGACATATGGAAAGACTCGTGCCAAGAAGTCCTGGGAAAAAGAGCCAACACATAAAATGAATGGCTCTCTGGCAAGACCTGGAACCTGATACAGAACAGGCGATACATCAAACAGCAAATCAACAAAACCAAGAAAGAAGATGCATAGAAAGTGCCCCCGGAAGAATTTTCCAGCATGAACAAAGAAGTCAAGGCAAGTGCCAGGACAGACAAGAAAGTCTTCTACGACACGTTGGCAGCAGAGGCATAAAAAGCAGGTGAACAGAGATATTACAGTACTCGATATAAGATCACCGGTACGCTCTCAACCAAGAACTCAAATCAAACCAGACAAATGAAAGACCGCGAGGGGCATAATATCACAAAGGAGGCAAATAAGAGACAACGACGGGCCGAACACTTCAATGACCTTTTAAACCGACCCCAACCATCAGAGAGACCAGACGCCCATCCTGCAGACACTCCACTAAGAGTCAAAACAAACCCTGCAACAATAGCTTATATTCAGAAGGCCCTGAAGGCGCTGAAAAAACAACAAAGCCACCGGACCGGAAGGAATTCCACCAGAAGCACTACAGGTATTTCAACCACAGCAATCATGTAACTGCCTCTATTGCAGATAGTCTGTGAATAAGGAAGACTCCAGCAGGTTGAAAAAAGGACACTTGGTGAAACTTCCAAAGAAAGAAGACCTCGGACTCTGCGAAAATTGGCGCGGCGTTATGCTACTGTCAGTGCAAAGCAAAGTACTAACCCGCATCAACCTGGAACGACATGAAGATGCGGTCAACACAATACTCCTATTTGAAGAAGCTGGCTTCAGGAAAGACAGTTCGTACATGGACCAGATCGCCACGCTCAGGGTCATCATTGAACAGTCCTTGGAGTGGCAGTAAACGCTGTACCTAAACTGCGTTTACCTCTGTCAAGCGTTCGACAGTGTTGACAGAGAGACCGTTTCAAGGCACTTCCATCACTATTGAATCCGCAAACATTTGTCAACGTGATACAGCAGCTGAACGAGGGCGTCACATGCTAGGGGATATACAACGGCAAGCTGGCAGAGGACTTTGAGGTGACTACGAGAGTCCGTCAAGGATGCTGACCGTTCCAAGGCGGTGACCCCAGCTTTATTCTTATTTGTGTTTATGTTGTTTTGTATTTTGCTGTATTGTGCTGTGTTGTACTGTTTCGGCAATCGGTCACTTGCCATAAATAAAGGACCAACTAATTGTTTGTAATAAGATTTCAATACTGCTCCAGCAGCTGGAGTTTCACTCTTTATATTGCTGTCACCGATGATCGAACAGGCAAGACCGGAATTAATTGGACCCTGACACAGATCTTGCATGATATCGACTTTGCGGATGACTTGTGCCTGATACCCCAATGCTACCAACATATGCAACAGAAAACAGACAACCTTGCAAGAGAAGGAACAACAACGACCGGACTGTAAATTAACCTGGAAAAGACAGAGACCATGGCCGTGACAGCAACTGACGGTTCTGAAGAATAAGTCAAACCAGAATAGGGAAAGCCAGATATGCTATCGACACTCTAAGACCAGTCGTGAAATAAACATCCCTCTCTATCCACAGTAATCTTCGGATTTTTAACAGCAAGGTCGAGTCTGTCCTCCTCTACGGCTCTGAGACCTGTACAGTCACCAACAAGCGCCAAATCTTCATGAACAGGTGCATCTGAAACATGCTCAAAATCAGATGAACAGACAAAGCCAAGGACACCGACTTATGAAACAGGAAACCAGGATCCCATCGGACAGCAGATCGCAAGGTGGAAATGGATGTGGATTGGCCTCACCTTACGAAAATCTCAACAATACATCACACGACAGGCATTGAGGTGGGATCCCTAGGGCAAGAGACGAGTCGGTCGCCCGAAGATTACCTGGAGGCGATCTTGTAAGGAAGGAAGAAATGAAGAACTGTTACCTGTCATGGGTAGAGCTAAAAAAGCCACTAAAAACAGAGTATGCTGAAGGACTGTTGATGAGACCATATGCTATAGAAGGAACTCAATGGAATAACGTAACGTAAAGTACGCCAAGAAAAACACCCATTTGGGTAAAGTATAAACAGCCATGGGTAAAGTATAAACACCCATGAGTAAAGTATTAACACATATGGGTTAAAAATGAACACCCATGGATAAAGTATAAACAAATATGGGTAGAGCGACAGTATTGATGACTTTATACAGACACGTAGATTTCAGTTTAGATCAGATTTAGTATACACAATACCATGTAACGAGCTTCTCTTTGCACGCATACATACTGATAAAATTAACATGCACATTACCTCAACACCTCCATGTAGAAAGCCTCCACATGCACTAACGACGACCGGTCCATGACAGAGGGAGGCCGGAACATGCCGATGCTGCTCGTGATTTCCCTGTACAAGCTTTCTTGAATCTCGGGATATTCCGTGAGGCACACGATACTCCAGCGAAGCGCGGTCGTCGTCGTTTCCGATCCGGCAAGGAACAGATCCGCGATAAGACACTCTAGAAACTTGTCTGAAATAAACCAATTCACACACGAGTAACATCCGAAGTACAATTTATCTGAACACAAGGGAGTTGTAGATTCTGCTACCTACAAACCGCTGCTCATGTCAACTTTGAAATTAATCATACGTGATGTTTTAATCGAAAGGCCGGATCCAATTGTAATAATAATGTCAAAAAAATATACAGTATACTTTTTTTTTATCGTCTTCATATATGGCATAAGGACATGTTAGTTGACATTTATGAATCTTTGACATTAATAAAGATTATAAACTTCACTTAGAGCTGACATAACAGCAACATGATACGCACAGCTCATAGAAGTCTGCTCGTTCGTCTGCTCGTGCTTTTTCACCTCTCTGACGTACGCGCTGACCAGGTCCTCGATGCAGTTCTCGTCGTACGTCTCCACGTGCTCCCGTACTATATCCGCGCAGTAATCGTGCACGGCGTCCGAGTTTGCCATCATACGCCCGACACCCAAGGGATCCCCGGGCAGGCGGGCCGCCCATGGGAAGAAGTTGGCGATGCCGCCCGCGGAGCTGAAGCAAAATGATGGTATCGTGACGAGAAGGTGGTATGTACCTGTAAAAGACCGTTTATTAACATGCTATGGCAAATGAGAATACTACTCATCGCATTTAAGTGGAATATGTCCGTTGCGTTAGCGGGATCACATTCATTAAACAGGAAGTAAGCCGCATTTCCTATCCAGGTTATGCTAGGTTAGCTTTGGATAAAGACAACTTAACAAGGTCTAAATAACGAGCATTTGCGAGATGTTCATGTTTTCGTGCCGATCAAAAAAGCGTTTATGTATTCGGTACTCATTTTGGTATTCTATTTATTCCATCATTTCTATGTGTGTTTATGTTAACCGTAAAGAAAATAAAATGACAGAAAAATAAAGCATCCGATGACGTCAATTCAGTCAAAGCTTACCTAAGTCTAAGTTGTGGGTTTAAATGACCGCATTATATAATAAGCTTTTTCTCCTGTCGTTGCAACTGAAGGTGAATTTCGACTATGATGGGATAACGTGAAACACGTGCGTGTGTATATGTATTTCAGAGTTTATTTACAGGCCCCGCTGCGACTTCACGACTGCATTTATGGGTAGTCCTGCCCCTGTGACATTTTAGGGGAAAATGTTAATGTTGGGGAAAAAAAGGGCAAAGTTACCCCGGATGCCCGGGTGTTCGCAAAAGATTTAATTTGGGGGAATTAATCAGTGCAAGGTGGCCAATAAGACCTTAATTTGCTCTGGTAGATAGTTTCATCTGGGTCTCATCATATGGGTAATTTTGATGTCAAAGATAAAGAAGCAGAGAAATATGATATCGTATAGAGATAGTTTTATATTTATATATATACTCATTTGGAAGTCGAATATGTAATTCCTTTTAATAATTTATGATGAATTAATTGTTATGTATTACACCTGATAATGTTGTATTGTTATGTATTGCCTCCATACGTATTTGCTTTATATTTGCAGTAGTTATGTAGTGGTTAGGGGTAAACTGCTATGAATTATATAACAACGAACGCGCACTCCACTGCCAGTCTCCAGGGTGGATGCGACAAGATAGCTACTGGAGCTAACCCATCGATCAATATGGCATCAATGGGAAAATAATAGGATAATGGAACGTTAGAACACTCCATGCTTGCGGAAAGATCCACTGACGCACGAGCTGAGGCGCTACCGCTTCGACATCATCGGACTTACCGAGCTCAGGTAGCTAAGGTTCGGAGAAACATCAACGGACGAAGGGTACAAGATATGGTTCTGTGGAAAGGATTACAAACATCGCCACGGGCTAGCTTTCATCGTTAGAAAGGAGGTAGTTAACAGCGTCATCAGGTGCGCCCCAGTCTCCAGCAGGGTCAAATCCATCCTTATATCAACGAAACATCCTCCAGGTCTACGAACCAACTAAGAAGACGAGAAGATCGAAATATTTTATTAATAGTTAGAGTGCATCATAGCCAAGGTCACAAAACAAAGACAACCGCATCGTCAAATGCGACTGAAACGCAAAGGTTGAGCAAGACGCCTACCAAGATTGGTCAGGGATAGTAGGTAGATTTTGCAAATGAGTGACCAACGTTCACTGGCCAACACGCTGCACCGATACAAACTGTCCATAAGAGCGGCCTGGTATGCTCAAAATGGGCAAGTACATAGCCAGATCGATTTCATACTGGCGCCTTAACTGTTTAAGTTCAGCATCAACACAAAAGCATTTCCTGGCGCAGACATCGGCAGTGACAACGACGTGGTGCTCGCCAGCAACAAGCTGAAACTCAAGAACAAGCGCATCACCAAAAACCCTTGCATCATATTTGACTTGGAGAAACTTCAAGATTCAGATATAGCAGAGGCATTTCAAGCACAGATACGTTGCAAGTTTGCAACACTGAGCATCGCAGACAAAGACATTGACACCATCATCAACAATTACATTGAAACCATCCCCAACAACATCAATGAAGTTCTGCTGTTATTTGACGAAGAAGTTCTTGGGGGATAGATAAGAAAGAACAAGCCATGGGCGACGACAGAGACAATGGATCTCTGCGACAAAAGAAGATATCTGATGCATGAGAAGTACACCAGCCAGGACTCTAGGACATAATACCAGAAAGCAAACAGGGAGAAGAGTAAGAAGATGAAACATGCAAAGGTTCAGTGGATGAGAGGTAATATTTCAACATTCAGAACGAGATGTCCAAAGGCAACCGTTAGAAGGCCTGCAGCTCCCTTAAGATCCTCGCGAAGACCAGTTAGCCCAAGGTCAGGGTTATAGAAGAAAACGTTAAGTCTGTCCCTACTAAAGAGGTGGAGAAGGCAGTGCGCAGTCTGAAAGTATGAAAATTTCCGCGATTGGGCAACGTCCATTCCGATTTGATTAAGCACGGAGGGCAGGCAACGACTGCATCAGTAACGGTACTATGACAGAAGATCTGGGAAGAGAAGAAGTGGTCGAAGGAGTGGACCCAGTCTCTGGTCATCCCTCTGCCGAAAAAAGTTAACCTCAAGCTGTACGAGAATTGCCGCGCCATCAGCCTCATTAGTCATCCCAACAAAGTCATGCTACGTTTCATCTTCAACAGATTGAAGGGAAGACCGAGGACCACTTACATGAGCTCTTCCAAAACTTCATCGGCTAAAAGAAAGCTTTCGTGTGACATGGTGGCCTATGGCAGGTTCTGAGAGGATTAAACATTGACGAATGGCTGGTGCAAGTCATATAAGAACACTGCGGAAACGACTTCTTCTGGACATCAGTGGAAGTCCGTCAGAGATGTATGCCCTCCCTCGTTCTGTTTAACTTATTCCTTAAGAAGATAATACAGTAGACCCACAAAGACCACCACTACTTCATCTCCACCGATGGCATACCGATCTCCAACGTGCGCGCTATTAGTCCAGCTGGTATGCTGGTATGCCCTATCCACCATACTTTATTTGGTTACTCGATTTACTTACACATGTGTTTTTATTAACATTTAATATGCATTCTTGCAGAAACATAACATTGTTTGTTACATTTTATGTACACATTCTGTTAGGGACTGCACTGTGGGTACATGAGATAGACCCTCGTTCGCACGTATTGCATCTCCCAGAGAGGATTGGACGTTGGTTTTCCATATCTTCGTCGTCAGGAGCTTGTTACAAATCATTTAGAGGAGGAAAAAATGGGGTCTTTCGGAACCCTGGTTTTGTCATCCAACGCGTTTTTTTAAGATATAGTAAAGTCCATCCATCCATAGTAGCCGTACGGCCTAATGATATTCCTAGTTGGAAAGAAGTACCATGCCGTCGTTTTAGTTTTCATTTTGATGGTTGATATGATATCAGGTGATGTTTATTGTGCAGCCATCAATCTGTTCCAGGCCTAGAGCCGAAATTGTTATCGAATGTCATTCATATGAACGTAATATTATCAATGAACGGGATAGGTATCAGTATATCACATATCGTAAGTTGTGGGAGATCGTTAATTGTTGTGTTTATTTTTTATTTTAGCACACTAGCGGAAAATGAAATGGCTTGACATTTTGTTGGATTTATTAGGAAACTAAACGTTTTGCTCCAGTTTTCTATCGCAAAAAGATCTTTTTGTATTTATAAATGGCTAATTTCGTCGATTTAGTTGTGGCCTATATTGCGCTGTCATCTGCGAAAATTAATACACATGTATTTGTATTAGGTCGATGATATAATCATATAGTCATGTCCCTTTATTGCTGAATCTAGCGTGTTTTTGGTATTTGAAAATATTATTAGTGGTAGTACACTTCCCTGAGGCAACCATTGATTTTTCAAGTGTCTCGGAAGTTTCCCCGTGCAGTCTCAACTTAATTTTCCGCGTCGTAAGGAAGGCTGCTAGCCATTAAAGCATGTCACCCTTTTTTTCCTAATTGATTAAGGATTAAAATGCATGGTCATTCCATACTTTATCAAAGGCAGTCGCCATTTCCAAAAGCACTGCTGCCACTGTTTGACAGAGATATTGATCGTTTTTTATGGCCGCGTCCAAGCGGACTATATTTTATTTCCGAACGAATTACTCGACCTGCAATCGTGGCCTCATGCCATTAGTCAGGGAGGGTACCTTCTGCACAATATTTATTGAATAATGCAATTACTTCTAATTTATCGGAGATCCGGAGCTGTTTGAGCATTTTAAAGTTAATATTATACTCTCGATGCGCGCCATGTTTACATGTAAGGAGCGCCGCTTCGAGTTCAAACAGACTAAACAGCCCATAATATTTGACAATTTACCTGAATGAGAGTGTGGGGGAACTTGGGAATTCAGTTCTAAGTTCTTGTTCCCTTGTGATAAATTGTCGAAATTAGCCTTCGTCACTGCTTACGTTCTGGTTATGTTGGACCAGGACCGAGGTTTTATCTACATTAGTGACTATAATTTGGTTGTTTACACGGGAAATATTTGTTATAGTCGGGGTCTACCTTGCATTCGTTTAATAGAGTCCCATAATTCTTTACAATTTGTTTTGTATGAAAGTTTATAACCCAATTCGTTCAAACTATCTGTTTTTGCTTTTTTATTGCATGTTTGACTCTTCTGTTGGCTTCTCTTAATTGTTTATATTTGGTTGTTTTTTTTTACGCTAATGCATTTTTTCTAAAGTGTTCACGGTAATAAATGGTGGTTTCACTTTCATGATTCCATCATTGTACATTTTATTTGCACTATGAATTTAGTTCTCAGGCGCTGTGATACATTTGTTTACATAAGATTTAAAGTGGGCATGGATGTCAGTATTATCTGAATGAGGGAGGAATTCGTAATCACGTTGAGTTTTAAAGTGGTTCCATTTCACAGGTGTCGCATTGTGCATTTTCCATTTGTGTTGTATGAACGGAATGTTACTTTTTATTCTTAGCTTGAGGTTCACTTATATTGGAAAATGGTCACTGCCAAAATAATCGTCAATAAGGTTGCAGTCACTTAAAGTTTGTAGTTGGGCTGATAGAAGAGCAAGACCGAACCCGCTATCTCAGTGATGTTCCTGATCAGCTAATCGCTTTTTGGGGCATCGTTAAGGAAGTTTAGGCTATTGTTATTTTTTGTTTATAAGATTTTGAAACACAACCGGGTTAGGCACATACATTTATATTTCTCTTTAGCCGGAGTGTAACGACTGATTCGCTAAATTATGTATTCATTATCAGAGACATTCGTTGAAATTCAACCTTTTGTATACAATACACGATAAACTCACCGTATATTTTCATCAAACATTTCTATCAATCCTCTAAACCGCGGGTCGTCATGTTTGAACTGTCTACGGAACAACATTGAGCAAATCACGTTGGCAACGTGGGTACTTATCACATCTTTGGGATCGAAAGGTTCACCATTGTGCTTTCCTATCTCCTCGACCATCAACGTAGCTTCCTCCTGTATGGTGGCGTCTAGCCTGGTCTTGCCCATACCGAAGTCCTTCAGTGTGCCAAGTGTGAATCTCCTGTGCTCCCGCCATGGTTCCCCGCTCACCATAGCTATGCCTGAGAAATCGGGAATCCAATAAGACTAACGTGCAAGGGTTTCATGCATATTGTGCTTTCGGGTTTACTTTTAATAAAACCGTTGCGTAGCAATGTGGATGCTCCTAAATATACATATATTTATATAATATGACAATAGACCAAAATTTATGTTAAACCTGTTAAGTGTGTGACGCTTCGTTTTATACAATGCAATACAATAAATCATCGTACCTTTTCCTCTGGTGACCTTTTCCAAAAGGAACAACTTCGGTCTCGCTGCGAAAAGGTCGGCTTGCTTCTTGAAAGCGTCCACAATGACGTCATATCCGCTGAAGATCACCACCGGCACGCTCCCCAACTGCATGTAATACACGTCGCCGCACTGCTTCCGGAGTCGCGCCAGTGTCGGCCTCATATCCGCCCGCAGAAGGTAGCTGTGCCCGATGATGGGCAGGCAGATGCCGGGAGACGGCGGCAGGTTTCCGGCACTTCTGCTAAACAGGAACCGGTGTACCAGAACGCATACCACGATGATCAGTCCGACAGACGAAACGGACAATCCTTCCAACATAGTTACGCACTGTATGTGTTAACTTCACTGATTCTTACTTGAAGTTTGATTTCAACTTTTTTATTTTTGCTCCATTTTGTCCCAAAACCATAAGCCTAGATAAACATAGTTGCGTTCGCACCTGGTTATATGCGGTTTACGTAGGTAGCTTTTTTAACGGTATGAAACAAAATGTCGTTGAAAGTATTGAATAGCGAGATCTTTATGAGACCGTATGTGCGTATTCCACAACGCTCAAGTGCTTTCGATTGGTGTTAACTCAAGTGCTCATAACTTTTTTCACTTCATATTCATAACTTCATTCTTGCATTAACATTTTGGTCGAACGTGACCTAGTTTTCAAACTCGATCAAGATAAACATTCTTACTCATGCATGTGGCCTATAGAGCGATAGCGATAAATCAGTTGACGCCACACGACGCTCAACGCATGGCATTGGGTGACTACAATAGCTTACCTGAGTACGAAGTGGATAAAATAATAAATATATCACAACTGTATAAAAACAAAATAATATCGCACCATTATACAAAACAAAATAGTACCAGAGTCAATCTGTTAACTACTGAATAGTGAGTTTTGACTTATTGCACACTTTTTATAAACAATCTGGTGAAAAAGCCTTAATTTCTCCTTAGATATCATCAAGTTCTTGCAATTACAGTGATAATTAATATCTGGTTAAAACATGACCTGCAGAGACGCATCAATACACAACACACACAAGACACGTGTGTATGTCCTGTATAGATTTGGGTTTTCGTATTAACGTTAAAAAAATAAATGAAAAAGGAACATCATCTATCAAATTAAAGTCATGTGATGATAAAAGTGTGATACGACTGTCCAATCATATATCGTGAATTGGCGACACCTCCATTCTTAGCACCGCTTCATTGGCATTAGCTCCATCTCTTTTGGAAGAATGCAAAAGTATCTATTAGATCAGCCGGAAGCTTATATGTTTGTTACTGCAGCAACTTTTATATGTTGAAAGCAATCGTTTGATGTTGTAAGCGATTAATTGGATGGAAATTTAACACACAAGCAAAAAAAATCGATTTGCTTTTAAAAACTCCACCATGTCACGGCTTATAAAGGTTCTCACGTTGCTTTAAATCTGCTGTGATTTTTGTTTCTGTACATGTGTGGATGAATTAATCTTTGCTGAATCGCAATACATTGTACGTTTTTTTTAACTTATGCCAAAAATATGTTCAAAGGGCATATACAACCTTCTTACCATGTAGATTTCTCCGTGTATAATTTGTTCAAAAGAGGTGGCGCCCGTTATTAACGGCCGTGTAGGGAGTAAAAACGTCATTTGTTTCTACAAACCCGAACAATCCTATTGTTTGTGCCGAGTCTAAACTTGTGTTTGGCATTCAAGGTTACGTTAGATTATATTATCTAAATTTACTCTAAATTACTTCACATTCACTTAAGAAATAATTGTTGATAGAATTTTGGAAGAGTTCTGCATGCCATTGCCTATTCTTATAAACTTGGAAATAGTAAAACAAAATAACATACAAGAAACATCTTTAAAAAAAAAGATAATTGGCGTATATCCTGACTATGAAATAAAGTTTAAAAAATTGCGTTTCTAAATAATTAAATTTATTACAAAGGTTGTATTGTTGTTGTTTTTTCACTTGTTAGTCGCATATCCACCGCATGAAATGAGTGTTATTAAGTGCACGTATATTCAAACCACACAATATTGTTCGTAGATAAAAATTATACTACGGAAGATCACATAATATTTGTCCTCAAAAGGCTTATTATGCGTTTATTTCTTCACCACCGAAATATATGGTGTGTTCATATTTGATAGAGCCGCGTCATATGAAAATGGGTCCACTCTGGATCAGCAGACGATCTATTACATAAACCTATCTTGTGGAGGATTCCGGAGATAGTCGATGTATCATGATTGGTAATTCACCCTGAAATTCTGCGAGATGGATTTTAACGCGTAATTTTAACTGGGAAAACATTTGTGTCTATGTGTCGTATGAGCATGCAGAGAGTAGTCATGCAAGTCTTACACTGAACAGTGAACATTACATCATATACGCTGTACACCGACGCAGTGATGTAGCCAACGTTCTGGGAGATTTCTCTCGAATCATCCAATGAAATATTCGAATGTATTAATTCGGGTTTGCCGGCGTTATGAAAAGGTAATTTCAGGTAAAAAGCTGGGTTAAATGGCTACGCCGAAAAAGGTTTGGCCGATTTATCAATTATCACGAGAGCCACCTCTTTTTTGAGTTGCATTAAAACACGAGCCTATTCTACTTCCTAGGGTTAGTAGGTTTTATATGTGTTATGAACATTTTACCCATGCGTTTAAAAATAGGGCAATGTAGTGCGATTCTGCGAAGATTAATTCATCATTAAATGTACAGAAACATACTTTTACAACCCATTTGGAAACGCGAGGACCTGTATAAGTTGTGACATGAAGGAGTTAAACAAAATCGCAGTTTTGTGTGCGTGTGACAAGCAAATGTCCATCCAATTAAATCGCTAACGACATCAAACGATTGATTTCAACATAATTTATATACAAGTTTCTGCATTCGATCAAGTTGGCGACATCGTGGAACTATCTCCGGAATCATCCGCAAAATAGACTTGCAATAAATCCTCTGCTAATCCAAAGCGAGTCAGCAATCGGTACCCCTCGCAGATTATCATTAATCGATCCGATGTTTGACGGAAAGAGCCGAGAGTGTGCGATTGAGCGAGTCAGCATTGTGTACAAACCGGTCTTACTGACAATAACGTAGTGACGTCACCATCTATGTATAGAATGAGCGAGTGAGATGTTGTGAAACTCTCCCCAAAGAAGAAACGGCGCTTTTCTCAAAATTAGCAGAGTTTGAAAAGTCGTGTCATTGCTATTTAAGTTCTTCTTGTGTATTTTAGTGTGAGTACTTAATCACGTAAGTTTTATTTGCAACTCCAAACCCGTTTTTACGAAGTATCCAACTTGTTGAACTTATTGCATGACATGTATATTATTAAGTGTAATAACGTTCGGATACCATATTCTTTCCGGGTGCTGTTCACAATAACCGCGACACGTTTTGGAGTGTGTGTTTGAAATGCTCTGTGTTGAGAAACACTGACAGAACTTGTAAGAATACATAAAGACGATGCTCCGAATACCGAACAACTTAGCCGATTTTTATTTATCTTGGTATTATGAGCACTAGTTGCATATTATGAGCACTAGTTGCAATAATTCAACTCTCAGCTTTATAACCCAAAGTGTTGCTGAAAGTCTTTATGCGCAGTCTATTGTCCAAAGGTGCAAAATTTGATTTCCAATGCAAGGGCTAAGGAACACTGAAACTGCAAAAACTTATCAATGTTTACCTGTCTAAGCCACAAACTAATGCTAATGCTACCATTAAAGCAAGAAATAATTGCTTTTTATTTACTTCGTTTGTATTTCGTACTATCTATCCGCCATATTGGTACACTGTAGCAATGTTGCTGACTTAAAGTGTCGCTATCGGTTAACTAAGGTCGCAGTTCAACAATATTTTGCACATCAGTTATGTGATGTAGCCTAAGTCAATAATGATGTTGAATATTCGACACAGAATACACTGTTTCAAATTTCAAGATAAAAATGTCAACGAGAATACATGTTGTGTGTTGAAATATCAGTGTTTTTTTTCACCTATAGGGGAATGGTGGTGGGGCCCGTCCAAAGGGGAAAAAAGCGTCTTTTTTAATGAAAAGGGGAAATTAAAAATTCACACTTATATATGTTATGTCATAACATTATATGATATTTAAACTATGAATGCACATGTACGTATGAATATACCGGTAATATTCACAGCTGAATGGCTCTGTCCTTTTTTCTTAAATATATCGCTGATCTTTTCAACATCAGTTTCAGACAGTTCAACCTTCATGCACAGTCTCAGCAGGCTATCCAGTGTTCCCTCCTTGAGTTTGTTCCTGGATAGTGTGCAGAGAATGTTCAGGAGTTTTCTTAAGCAATTTGAGAAAAGGAGTCTGGTCTAATTGGGATTTGGGATTTAAATCAATAAAATTGCAAATTTTAGAATTTTTTATCAACAAAATGGACCAAATTGGAATATTTTTATCAACAAATATTGACACATCAGGCCTTTTCCTGTCCATTTTCCCACTGATTTGGAAAACAAATAATTTAATATAACTCTTTATAATAATTCAAAGTTATATTAATTATAGTTATATACTTTGGTAGATGTTTATGATTAATAATTATTAGGCACTTCTTTCTAAAAAAAAAAAAAAAATTTTTTTTTTTTTTTTTTTTTTTTTAACTTCTTGAGGGGATTTTTTTTTTTCAAAAATCGGGGAAAAATACATACTCTTTTTTGAGGGGAATGGGGCCGAATATAAGCCCCGAAATTGCTATAAAAAACACTGAATATCGTCGTGTTTTTTTAGGGTACATGCAAAGGATAACGTCTGTAGGTTGCCATTCAGGTAAATTACATGTTTTTGAAGTTCATTCATTGCTTTACTCAATTTGTCACAAACGACGTCTGTTAACAGATGTGCACTGATCCGCTGCGGAGAACTGCACTTGTGTTTACGAAGGGGTGCATATGGACTCCCAGAGCCCCCACAGCATAAATTATCAAAGACTCTAGGAGTCCGTTTATATGGACTATATGAGCACTTCTTGTCAAAGAGAGACAACTCTTAAATAGATGTCAGTGTTTTTTCCACCATTTTGGGAATGCGGCCAGGTCCCTTCAGATAGGGTTAAAAAAATAAAATAGAAACCTTCAATTGGGAAGTTTTAGATCCCATATGGGAAAAAATGTACTTTTTTCCCAATTTTGATAAAAAAAAAACACTGGATGTATACTAGTGGAAACATTTTTTACCATATAAAACAATTTCAAATTTCATTGTATTCCGAAAGAAGTTATGGGATGAACACATGTACCGCTAACTACCCCTTATTCCTAACAATGCTTATAGTGCCTAACATAACAGCTCCTAATTACAAAAAATATTTTTTTAACTTTGTTTGAAACCTTTTCCACATTATAGATACCCATAATTCCGACTCAGTCAATTTTCCCAATACATCTGTATAAACACGACTCTATTTTTTACCACACGCTTACCACTTGTCCCGTCTTAACCCATTACCTGATAATCCCAAATAATCAAGACTTCCATTATTCATAGTAAATTCTGGTAAATATTGATAATGAAAGTGCTCAAGAATTTCATAAACACAAACGTTTGCCATTTTTCGTAAGAAAATAATTGAATTTTGGCATATGTAACTATTGAAATAGACCTCCAATCTGGGCGGGGGTATTTCCACTGAACAGGCGTAAATAACTGACGCTATGTGTGCGCATTGTGTACAGTTCATATTGGCATTTGCACTGAATGCAAATTTAGATTTCATGCAACATTTACAAGTCATTTTCTGAAAATCAGGAGAAAGTGAAAGTTAAGTGGTTGAAAATAAACCAACATTTGTATGTATTGAATTGGTCAAAATTATTTATATTTTATGTTGTTTGTCTATGTTGGATTGGCTCATGACTCAAAGATAAAAGCAAGTTGTGAGCCATGTTAACAGATCTAGCATTGGAGCAACAAATGTAAGTGGGAAATGCTCATCAATATATATCTAAGGTGTCATTTTATTGCTGTATCTAATTGAACAGTAATGTTTAGGCTTCAATAAATTATCGAGAATGGTCACTAGACTTTTATTCAGATTTCGGAGCAGTCCTTTAATTTGGTATGTAATTCCGAACAGTGTCGATTTCATAAGCAAATGGCCACTATACCACGTCGAATAGACTATAACACACAATTAAAACATGTTTCTGCATAACTGACATTGATATGTTGTTAAAACAGTTAAAACACATAATGTTTTACAACCTTAGCAAAAAGTGAGAAAACTTGATTATTTCACTGACTGAAATGGACTGGATTTATTTGATTATATGTGTGCCAACTTTCAAACGCGCCTCGCAAAACAAAATGTCAAAGACAATAAAAAGCATAGTATTGATGTCATTATACCAATTTCATAATCCCAGCATTTATCACGATTTCTTAATAACACAGATATTTTAATTTTGTTCGGAATAAGAAGCTGCTTGGATTTAGGACAACTGACTCTAATCTATTCAAGGTGAAGTTAAATTAAAAAAAGTTTATCTATTTAATTTTTAGTTCAAAATATGGAGGTCAAAAGAAAGTTTGTAAATAAAGACAGCAACGAGTCAAATGTTCCATTGAAGAAGGTTAAGAAGATGGAACCAGACGATGAACAACAACCAAGCCAGTCCACTACAACAGCTGAGGATAAGCCTAAAAAATCAAAAGGTATATTGCTGTTTTTTAATGAATACATTATTATTCATCAAATCATTCATTTTGAGCACTCAAAGCATAGTTCTTGAACAAAAGGAAAAATACAATTTGAAACTGCATTACACCCCTTAACACTGGAGGAGAGAAAATATTAAGATCTTTCATATTAAAAGAAATTGTTCACATACTAGGGCCCAAACAAGTTAGTGGAAACCAATAATGATTGTTTTGTGGCTTATGCGCGTGTTTAGATTCATATTATTGTTGTTTTTTTCACACAAAAAACAACAAAACAAAACAAAAACTTTTCATAGAAAATTGAATTTGCATTCACATTGTTGCAAAAAAAAAAACACGGAACAACAACACTGTAGATTAAATGTGACAGAACAGTCTTCTAGATCATTCATTTAAGTTTTTTGCACTTGTGTGTGTGAAATGCTCTGTGTTGAGAAACACTGACAGTACTACCGGTAGTTGTAACACATAATCTAAATATATATATATAAGGAAAAGTTGAATTACAAAAGTTATCTATTTAATTTTTAGTTAAAAATATGGAGGTGAAAAGAAAGCGTGTTAATAAAGACAGCAACAAGTCAGGTGTTCCATTGAAGAAGGTTAAAAAGTTGGAACCAGACGATGAACAACAACCAAGCCAGTCCACGACAACAAAAGAGGATAAGCATAATAAAGCAAAAGGTATATTGCCATTTTCTTAATGAATACATTATTATACCCCCATTACCATTGGTAATGGGGGCTATATAGGAGTCACTTTGTCGGTCGGTCGGTCTGTCGGTCTGTCTGTCCCGCTTGCTTGTCCGGGCCATAACTATGTCGTTCATCAAGGGATTTTGAAATCATTTGGCACATATGTTCACCATCATTGGACAGTGTGTCGCGCGAAAGAATTACGTCAATATCTCCAAGGTCAAGGTCACACTTTGAGGTCAAAAATGGCCATAAATGAGCTTGTCCGGGCCATAACTATGTGGTTCATCAAGGGATTTTAAAATCATTTGGCACATTTGTTCACCATCATTGGACAGTGTGTTGCGCGAAAGAATTACGTCAATATCTCCAAGGTCAAGGTCACACTTTGATGTCAAAGGTTAAAAATGTCCATAAATGAGCTTGTCCGGGCCATAGCTATGTTGTTCATTGTGAGGCTTTGAAATCAATTGGCACATTTGTTCACCATCATTGGACGGTGTGTCGCGCGAAAGAATTACGTCAATATCTCAAAGGTCAAGGTCACACATGAGTTCAAAGGTAAAAAATAGCCATAGTTGAGCTTGTCCAGGCCATTACTATGTCGTTCATTGTGGGATTTTGAAATCAATTGGCACATTTGTTAACCATTATTGGACGGTGTGTTGCGCGATAAAATTACGTCGATATCTCCAAGGTCAAGGTCACACTTTGAGTTCAAAGGTCAAAAATGGCCATAAATAAGCTTGTCTGGGCCATAACTATGTCATTCATTGTGAGATTTTAATATTACTCTCCACATTAATTTTGTTCACAGGCATTGGATGGCGTATCATGCCAAAGAATTCAAGATTTCAAAGGTCAAAATGGCCATAAATGATAATGGCATAATAATTCTTAAAAAATGCCATAAATAAGCTTCTCTTGTTTTGTGAGACAGCATGCAAAATATTCTGTGTCAATGCAGCATGTGGGGGTATACGTCACGTCAGTGACAAAGCTCTAGTTGTTCATCAAATCATTCATTTTGAGCTCTCAAAGCATAGTTCTTGTATATAAGGAAAAATGAAATTTTAAATTACATTCCAGTTAAACACTGGATTATGGAATGTATTAAGAACTTTCATATTATTATAATAAAAGAAATCTTAAGTGCTCAAGGAATAGGGCCCAGACATACAATTTAAATGGATGTTCATGCCAGACTGCATTCTCCCAGAAAAACGGTGTCTGTCCCATTGTCCTGGAATTAGATCAAATATCTTGGAAATCATGACAAACTGTGTATGCCTAATTTATCAACAGCATAAATTCCTATGCAATGCTGAGCAAGCTGATTATGCAATTGTCAATAACCAGGAGTTGATACAATCATTCTCATGCACTGCTGTCACCAAAAGCTCCAATTAACTGAGAAAAATACAATCATAAATACACATTACTAACACCTGTACAACTAAGACAGCTCAGCAACATCTATCATCCAAGGCCTCCTAATATCTACAAGCTTCTGCCTTTAGCAACCGGGTTTGTTGGTTTAACCCTTTGCATGCTGGGAAATTTGTCGTCTGCTAAAATGTCGTCTGCTGAATTTCTAAAATTAGCATTTTCTTCCATTTTTTTTCAAAGAATACTATCAGAATAGCAAATAGTTTGGATCCTGATGAGACGCCACGTTCTGTGGCGTCTCATCTGGATCCAAACTGTTTGCAAAGGCCTTCAAAATCCGGTTCCAGCGCTCAAAGGGTTAAAGAATATTTGAAGTGACTGCCAAATTTGGAATGTAGCTTTGTAAGTTTGTAACAATTATTACATGGTCTTTTAAAACACTATGATCGAAGAGGTAGATACTGATACCGTAGTGCATGAAAAGTATGGTATTAAGTTCAAGGAAAACTTTCAAGGGTTACCATTACTCTGTTATAATAATACCACCTTGTAGACAATAACATAATATCAAAACAATTTTTTTTTAAACTGACACTTAATGAACTTCAATAGTCTGAGAAACCCTTCAGCCTTTTTGGTGACGCCAAACTTTGTCATAGGAACGTATCTGTGTGACTCATGATGACTGCATACATGTACTTATGAAAGGGGCCGTCCGACAGATAAAGCGTCGCACGACGCGAAACGATATTTTGGGGAACTACGAGGATTGCTTATATAGCTAAAAAAATACATCCTCTATAAACATGAGCGTGGATGGTCGAGTGGTCTAGGCGGGTAGCTTTTTACTCCAGGAATCCAGTGGTCAGTGGTTCGAGCCCTGTTGAGGGTTACTTTTTTTTTTTTTTTTTAAATTGTATTCTTGTTTTTTTTACTGGAGATTTTTAGTTCAAATGTTTAAATTTATCAATATAAAGCATTTAAAGCATTTAATGACAAGCTTCAATACATGCCAAAATCTGTTGGACGGCCCCTTGAACACTAGTATGTGTTCATAAAATTTGTCTGTACAAATATAATCGTTGTTTTCCAGGTTTTTATTTTGCCGATGAATGCAGAAGGCATTACATTATTTACACATGTCCAATGGGAATGCCCCTATCACACATTTCACTTTACTGCATACATGTA
Organism: Dreissena rostriformis; assembly: GCA_007657795.1. NCBI lineage: Eukaryota > Metazoa > Mollusca > Bivalvia > Myida > Dreissenidae > Dreissena > Dreissena rostriformis. The sequence continues at coordinate 285,114 of VMBQ01000110.1, read as the reverse complement.
GTGTGAACACTAGATTGTGTTCATGAAATTTGTATAAACAAATATAATCGTTGTATGCCAGGTTTTTATATTGTTTGCTTATCTGAAAATAACATAAGTAATGAATTAAATAGGTTTTCCCCTGTTAATTTTTCCATTTGTAATAAAAAATAGTTCAATAATTTTCATGTCTGGGCAAAGCAGTAAAAATCATTAAAAAGCAGTAGAAATCCTGGACAAGCAGTTAAAATCCTCGAAAGGCTATACAAATCCTGGAACTTTTCAGACAAAGTCCTGGAAACAATGAAAAAAGAGCATGTTCACTAGTAAATGAAAACAGAAATCCAGACAGTAAATCAATTGTTGCTTGGTAGGGTATAACACCTTCAATTTTCCTGTAATAAAATAATAAAAATGATAGCAATCATAAAATAATGTTAATGCTTTCCCACTCCAAAGCAAAGTGAAAATGGATTTATGCAACCAGCATAAAACCAGAACAACCTGCGAGTAACTCGCTGTCTGTTTACGTTTTATGTTGTTTGCTGCTCATCAGTTCCTTAGGCTTGAAAATGAAACCTTTAAACTTTATTCTAGTAAAAAAGGTCTTTAATTGAGTTTGATTTTCTAAGGGACTACAAAGGCGTTAAAATGAGTTTCTAAGTGTAAAAAAAGCCATGTAACTGTTTATTTTTGCAGACGAGCCAACTTCTTCAAAGTCGCTGCTTGACACGTCTGTCTGGTGGAATGCGGAGGAGGTGATAGCGTCCAACCTCCATGTGCCAGTGTGGGCGGCCAGGAACACCGTGAGACTGCTGGATGAGGGCTGCACCGTGCCATTCATCACCCGCTACAGGAAGGAGCAGACAGGCGGGATGGAGGCACAGACTATCAGAGAGACCCTCACTCTTTTGGAAGAATTAAGGTTATTTGTGAATGATTATAAATTGAGCCTCGGAAAACTGTGCTTTATGCATGTGAGTAAAGTATCATCCCAGATAAGCAAGATTAGATTATCTGACTGCACAGGCTTATCTGGGATGACTTTTTGCGCTTGCATTAAGCTCAGTTTTCCCAGAACACGCTCAATAAATAAAAGCGTTGATTACTTATTTGCGCGTAAACTATTTTAGCATTACCAGTAGCCAAAATAAGTAAGGGCTGCTAAAATCTCTACTAGGATACTAAAATGTCTGAAAATATGTTTAAATAACGCAGATTTTCGACTTTCTGAGGCAAGCATTTCAAAATAACATTCATTTTGGCTGCTTATTCGGATTTCTTAGTGCTAACCTAGCGTAATGCATACATTGTAAATTCCAGCACTAATCTTTGACTTAGTCTCTTTGAACTATGTAAAGACTCTTTGAACTATTTAAAACAATCTTTTTTGCTTTTATGGTCTGTAAAATGCCAATATTGAAAATAACTCTGATGTCTCTCATTCTGTTGTTGTTTATCCAATTCAGTATTGCATGGCGTTATATATAAATATTTTGTTTTTAGGACTGTGGAAACGAAGGTGAAAGCTGCTAAAGAGCATATTGCTGAGAAAGGCAAATTAACTGTTGAGCTGGAAAAAGCTTTGAGCCATGCTCACACACTGCAAGAAGTAGAATGCTTGGTAAGTCTTTAACCCTTTGCATGCTGGGAAATTTGTCATCTGCTAAAATGTCGTCTGCTGATTTTCTAAAATTAGCATTTTCTTCACTTTTTTTCAAAGACGACTATCAGAATAGCAAACAGTTTGGATCCTGATGAGACGCCAAGTTCTGTGGTGTCTCATCTGGATCCAAACTGTTTGCAAAGGCCTTCAAAATCCGGTTCCAGCGCTTGGTAAGTCTTTAAGGGATTGACAATAGTGTTAAAACTTTAATTTAGTTCACAATGGTGTAAAAGCTTTATGTTACTTTCAGTCTAAAGAAATTGTTTAACTATAATTTATATTATTATTAGTAATGCTCATATTCATTCATACATACATATATACACAGACCCGATCCCTAACCGAAATTGTAAAAAAAAAATCCCAATTAAAATAAAAAATGTTTATTTTTGTTTTTAGAAAAAATGTCTTATGATTATAATATCTCAATTTTATTTTCGTAAACATCTAACAAAGTATGTAAGTATAATTTTTTGCTCAAATTGCAATTTTCCCAGGAAATGGCCAGGAAAAGGCCTGATGTGTCAATATTTGTCGATAAAAAAATCCCGAATTTGACATTTTATTGATTTTAAAAATCCCAATTTGACCAGACCCCCTTTCCCACAATGGCTAGAAAGCTCCTGAGTTTAGGATAATTATACAATACCATGTACCGTTATTACTCTAAGTTTTCGGACACCCCGATTTTTGGCAAAAACAAGTTTTTTTTGTGACTCTAAATTTTCGGACATACAGGTTTTCATCCATAATCAATGACTCTTAATGTTTGGACAGTATATAGGGCAGTGCTATTTTGCCAGATTTCTGCCCTGTTTTCGCTTATCTGGTGACACTTTGATTATGGGTTTTTACAACAGGATTAAGGTCATGGAACCTGGCAGATGAATGCATGAAAGCAATGGGCCATAACATTTGTGTGATTCTGTAAATAACCATGTATTCCGGAAAGAAACAATGGTTTCACCCAACATCATTTGAAATGATATTGTATGGAGTAATCAGTATGTTTTTACTTATTTGTTCTATATCACTTTTGGTAAAGGTAGCAAAGCTTGGCATGGTATTGTACAAGCATGTTCTTGCATGGTTGTTGATACAATTGACGCTTTACATTTTGCATCATATTAAACGATCGCCCATGCAATATTTTTAGTGTCTCTAAATTTTCAGTCACCTTATTTTTTGTCTCTAAATTTTCAGACACCTGTATTTTTATGTCCACCAGTATATACTGGGGGACATATTGTTTTTGCCCTGTCTGTCTGTCTGTTGGTCTGTTGGTCTGTCTGTTGGTCTGTTTGCGCCAACTTTAACATTGGCCATAACTTTTGCAATATTGAAGATAGGAACTTGATATTTGGCATGCATGTGTATCTCATGGAGCTGCACATTTTGAGTGGTGAAAGGTCAAGGTCATCCTTCAAGGTCAAAGGTCAAAGAAAAAAATTAAATTCAAAGCAGCACAGTAGGGGGCATTGTGTTTCTGACAAACACATCTCTGGTTGATTCTGCACACATTGGTATTTTTTTGATTCCGCACACTTTTCTGTTAATTTCTGTTGGTTTTCATTTACATTTATAAAGAAGTTTTTCACAGGTTTCCACTGATATATGTTAAGAAATACTTTATGTTACCTACTGCAGGGAGTGATGGCTTTACTACCTGTTTTTGCTTTGTTCTTTATTACTGTCATGACCATTTTTATACTTCCATTCAAAAATATGTTGCTGAACAAATTTCAAGTGGTGCTTGTTCATTTACAGTTTGCTCCCTTCAAAACGGGCAGTAAAGGTACACTAGCAGAAAGGGCCAGATCCCTAGGACTTGAACCCCTAGCAGTGCTGTTCACAAAGGGATTTGGGACCAATGCAGAGGCTGCAAAATGGGTCCAAAAGGACACAAAAGGTTATAAGTTCTTTTGTTGTTGAGACATCAATACATATATATATATATATACTGCTAATATATGGATGATAATGAATAATACCATGCACCATGTTGGATGCTTTTAATAACTCATGTTAACAAGATCAGCAACGGAAAGTGTGCCTTAGTGGTGTAATGTACATAACGTAATTACTCCACATAAATTAACCTCATAATATACAACAGATACTTGATGTCAATATCTTGCATGTGATTGCATATGAGTAAGGGTCAAGGTCACTAGTACTAAAATGAAAAATAAGCATCTTCTAAAAAAAAACATAAAGTATTAGGGTATTATAATGAAGCTTCATTTTTACATAACTTATGTTAAAGGGACTGTAAACCACGAATGACGAAAAAAGAAAAGTTCTAAAATACCGTATTTTTTTACAATTATTAGTTTATATTGATTAAAACATCACGACTGGTATATTACATTACTTGGAAAAAAAACCATATTTTCAGTATATTCGGTAATACAATTTTGCGATGTGAAATCGAAAGTACATCGTGACAATAGGTGACATAACGATATACACACTATAAATAACGCAAGTAGATTTGATCATTTTATATATTAAATATATACAATTCACTATGCATGCACAATTTGCATTCCTGGGTTAACCACGTGACGATGATGATCAATCTACTTGAGTTATTTATAGTTAACTGGTAGTTACCTGGTAGACATACCCAGTAAAAATAAAAAAATAAAGTAAAAATAAAAAAAAACTTTTCAAGTAATGTTATATACCAGTCGTGATATTTTAATCAATATAAACTAATAATTGTAAAAAAAAATGTGGTATTTTAGAACTTTTCTTTTTTCATCATTTGTGGTTTACAGTCCTTTTAAGACTTTTGGTCACTGTTTATGAAAATAGTGAGATGAAAACTTATGTTTTCTGCTTAATGACTGGAAAAAAAATCAGTTTTCAACAAATTAAGTTCCCACGGAATTTCCACGATCTTGTGAGTGTTTGTATATCTATTTTTATCAATGTTTATTATGCTTTTTATGCCCCCGGTAGGGTGGCATATAGCAGTTTAACTGTCCGTCCGTCTGTCCTCCTGTCTGCCCATCCGTCCGAAAACTTAAACGTTGGCCATAACTTTTGCAATATTGAAGATAGCAACTTGATATTTGGCATGCATGTGTATCTCATGGAGCTGCATATTTTGAGTGGTGAAAGGTCAAGGTCATCCTTCAAGGTCAGAAGTAAAAAAATACAATCCAAGGGAAGTAATAAGCTTTAAAAGGGAGATAATTTCTGAACCTGCCAAATGATGTATTGAAATTTTATTTCAAAGCAGCGCAATAGGGGGCATTGTGTTTCTGACAAACACATCTCTTGTTTTTATCAATGTTTATCATTCTTTGTTTATCAATGTTTATCATGCTTTGTTTATATATGATTATTATACTTTCTTTAGCGATGTTAATCATGCTATGTTTATAAATGATTATCATGCTTTGTTTACCTATGTTTATCATTCTCTGTTTAGCAATGAGTGTCATGCTTTGATTATCATGCAGATCTGGTAAGTGTGAAGGAGGTACTGGAAGGGGTGAAGCACATCATTGCTGACATCATTCATAAGGACCCAGATATTATGGAGCTGGTGAGGAGTCTGTAAGTTCAGTATATAATTAGCTGGTAATAATCAGACAGGCATATTTGTAAGCTGGTTAAAAATCTGTTTTTATTTCAACATGTAATTCGTGTGAAACTAACACTTTGATCTCAACATGTAATTCATGTGAAACTAACACTATTACAGGGTAACGTTTCATCCAAAGTAAAGAAAAAGTCAATTTCTTATCTGATTAAAATACTTCTTTGATGTCAGCATGTTATTCTTATGGAACTAAAACTATTACCTGGTGCCTTATGTTACCTTCAGTTCAAGAAAGAGTCCTGTTATACAAGTGCATTCCACAAAGTCGAAGGCGAAGAAGTCTGAACCAAAACCAGGGGTCAAACCAGAGCCTGAACATAAGTATGAAACATACTTTCAGTTCCAACGATCAGCAGCTGCCATGCAACCTCATCAGGTATGGTGCTTGTCATTTGTGGTGTGTTCTGAGAAAACTGGGCAAAATGCTTGTGCGTAAATTGTCATCCCAGATTAGCCTGTGCAGTCCGCACAGGCTAATCAGGGACGACAATTTCCGCTTTTATGGAATTTTTCGTTTACATGATGTCTCTTCTTAGCGAAAATCCAGTTTAGGCGAAAAGTGTCGTCCCGGATTAGCCTGTGCGGACTGCACAGGCTAATCTGGGATGACACTTTACGCACAAGCATTTTGCCCAGTTTTCTCAGAACACGCCACATTTGAGTTAGAATTCAAGTTTTACTTCACAAAAATCGTCAAAAAGCATGTAAAGATATAAACAAAAACTGATAGCGTAATTTTGGTTTTAGAAACATTTGCCAAAAGAACACAATTAGTTTTCTTATTATTTACTATATCTTTTTCAAGTGTGTCATTGTCTAGAATTCAATAAACTTTATTACAGTATCTGTATTTCTGATTACAGACCTTGGCTATTAACAGAGGCGAAAGTCACAAGATCCTAACAGTTAAGGTGGAAATACCTAAGAAGGTGGAGTTGGATATTAAAAATAAATGCTACTTTAAGTGGAGGGTTAGCAACATGAATGAGGACAGTGCCACAGTTTTCACCGAAGCCATTGAAGATACATTATCTCGTCTGATTATACCACAGATTACTAGGAATGTCAGGTAGTGGAATGTGCATACATGCCAGAATTTTTCAGGTCCAAATCGGGACATTCCATAAAAAATGTCGGAAAATTTGACCAAAAAGCAGGACATCTAAAACGATCAATCATTCCACCTTTACTTTCGTCAGCAGTCAGTATATTACTTACTTATTTTCTGCCCAATTTTGACAATACATGTGTTTCAGAAATTCGTGAACACAGCGTTCGCCATTATCTGGAAGTAAACACAATCTATAAACTGAATTGTGGGGTTTCCCCGTATGACTCGATTTGACATCCAATCGATACAGGGATATCCCCTTGAACATATGTAAATCGTGTGACGCATTGTGAGCGCATCGAGCACTTTTCTTATTCAATCAATTAACTCTATATTTTGATTGATGCAATATGTTACAAATTATTTTCTTAAAATTAGTCGAAAAAGAAAGTTAATGTATGTGAAACATCGATGCGTATTGGTCAGCATCCAATTTGTTTGATGTACAAAATCGGTGTTTTGACAGGTTTTATAACCTTAGGTGGTATAATACACAGGATAATAGTGTCATTGGCGTTTATTTCTGTATGATACATCTTTCGAGAGACCCCTATCATAAAAACACCGTGGTGTGAATGCCTGACAAAATCAATAATTTGCCGATTAATCGACGATAAGGTGTCAAAAACAACACTGGTGCACTCGAGTAGGAGAAGCGGGTTGTTAATTGGGGGCAATAAAGGGATTAGCGATGGTAAGTTTTAGCCAGACAGAGCTTGAATAGCGAATTTTATTGGGAACTTATAGACTTTACATCATTTTTTACAAATGTCGGGACAAATCGTCTCATATCGGAATGCCGGGACAAAGGGCCCAAAAGCAGGACTGTCCCGCCGAGATCGGGACGTCTGGCATGTAAGGGAATGTGTGTTATTAGAAATTCTACATTTTTACAGGGCAACAGATAAGGATCATATTATCATTTTTACAATTTGTATTTGACAGGAAACGAATTGAAATTAAAAATCAATGGTACAGAAAACGTTTATGAAAATGGAAAAACGAATTGCAATAGATTTTTAGTCGTTTTAGTTGTACCATTTCCCTCCGTTATGCTTTTGATTTGAATAGTATATTGTGACCTTTAGTGCAGTCGTAATATTTGAAGTAAGTTTATATAAACGCCTATTCGGGTCTATGTCTATATTAAAATTTACCTTTGCCATAAAAACTTATTTTAAAATTTCGGCTGCTAAACGCAGACGCGCTACACAAATTTCATGAATATTTGACAATCGTTACGCAATCCGAACTTGCGCAATCCAGAAATAGGTAAGTTTTTATCAAACGGTCAAAAACTAATAAACAGATGGTTTTGAGGGAAAAAACTAATTGTTACAAAAAGCTTGTAGTAAAAACTAATTGACATAAAATATGTTGCCCTGTTTTTATTTCAGCATGATACATATTACAGCTGTGTTGGGGGGGGG
>VMBQ01000110.1:249794-277293 GCA_007657795.1 Dreissena rostriformis | reverse complement strand
GGTGTTCTTCACCTCTGTCACTAGCTCTAGTTGTTATTTTTAAACTCTAATTTCAACATGCTTTTAATGATTCAATAACAATTGGCAATTTAGGAAATTCTTAAATAAAATGTATTACATATAACTGCTATGACAACTGCTCAAACTACTAATAGTCTTATTTTTACTTATTTTTGGAATGCCCCATTTAATTGAAAGGCCTATAATGTCCATGTACAGCATAATGTTATCAACACTAGTTACACACTCTCAGTTCTATTTATGGAGTTGCTGTTTTTTTGTGCCAAGTGCACACTTTAACAATCATACCTTTCTATAATAATGCAGCACTTTAACAGTACAGTATTTGGTGACATCTTAAATTTTACTGTTCACATTATTATGAAATACAAACTACGAAAACTCAAATCAATATCAAACTTAATATCATCCATCACGCATGAAATATTGCTTTCAGATCGGAACTCACAAAAGAAGCAGAAAAATCGTCCATAGATGTGTTTTCCAAAAACCTGAAGCATCTTCTGTTGACAGCTCCACTTAAGGGAAGCATAATCTTGGCTTTAGACCCTGGTTTCTCTCATGGCTGTAAGACGGCAATCATATCTGCAACAGGTGTGTATAAAACTGGCATGTCTTGAACATGTTTTCATGAGTATTCTGCTAGTCATATTGCAGTGCTCCAGCTCCTGCCCTTTTAATCTGTACTTGTAAAAAAAAAAATGCCCATTTGAAAAAATATCCCCCCTGCCCATTTCAAATCCTAGCTGGAGCACTGTATTGTGTATTGTCCCTGGTGACTGTTGTTTGCATTGAAATACAAATTTAAAAACATTTACATGAATGGTATTCTTTGTATCTATACAATGGATAAAAATTAAGGGCATGTTTGCTTATTTATCATAAAAAAAATTAAATGATTAAGAGCATTGACATGTTGCCATGTTACTTCTTGGCTGAGTTGCTGATTTTTCTCTCAAGGTCAAATACTAGCGACCCAGATATTGTATCTACATGGTAAACCCAATGAAAGACACAACCAGCTTTCCGTCTTAGAAGGCCTTATACACAGCCACAAGTAAGGCTTAATGTTGTTATAAATATACTTGATGAAATCTTCTGAGATTGTAAGATTTATAAGTCGTTAATTTATTTGAAACACATCTTGTAATTGAATTCAGGTCATACTTAATATATAATTATCCAGCACATTTTCCATTTGATGCTGCTGGTCTAGTGATTTCTTATTTCAACACCATCTCATGTTGAGAAGTAGTTTTGTTTAAAATTGAGCCTTGTTCTGGGAAAACAGAGATTAAGGCATGTACGTAAAGTGTCCCCACAGGCTAATCAAGAACAACACTTTCCCCATACACAAGATTTTTTAAAAGAAAGAGACTTATTTTAAATGAAAACTTCCATAAAAGCAGAAAGTGGACTCTTTGTTAAGCCTGTGCAGACTGCACATGCTTACCTCGGTTGACACTTAACGCACATGCATTTAACCCTGTTTTCCCAGAGAGAAGCTCAATTTCTTTACAATGTCCTTATTATATGTACATATATTTTTCTCCCCAGAGTTGAAATAATGGCTATTGGAAATGGTGTGGCCTGCCGAGAAACTGAATCCATCGTGTCGGGGCTTATCAAGAAGTCATTCCCAAGTCTGAAATACTGGTATGAAATGTTCACATTTACATTTGGCTGCGTGGGATCTGAAATACTGGTATGAAATGTTCACATTTACAGATGGCTGGTTGGGATCTGAAATACTGGTATGAAATGTTCACATTTACCTATGGCTGCTTGGGATCTGAAATACTGGTATGAAATGTTCACAGTTTATGCAGAAAGTGTTGTCCCAGATAAGCATGTGCGGACTGCTAATCTGGGACGACACTTTACGCACATGCATTTAACCCCCTTTTCCCAGAGCGAGACTCATGTAGTAAATTTGTGTTCCAGCATAGTGAGCGAGTGTGGTGCCTCTATCTACAGTGTCTCTGATGTGGCCGAGGCAGAAATGCCTGACCTTGACCCGTCATTGAGAGGAGCAGGTAGGTTAGCTTAGCTGTATTTTGTGAACCTATTTCCAGGGGGTAATCACGTGACAAACAAAATGGCGACGTCCATGCTGAGACAGGTATTTTTTTTCTGCTTAATACCCTTCATTTATTTTATAGTTTTTATGCTCTCCGAACATTTCGGGGAGCGTGAAGTTGCCACTTTGTCCTTCCTTCCTTCCATCACAGTTTGTCATAGCGCCTTCAATATTTGACCGATCTCTTATATATTTGGCATGTAGGTACCTTGCATGGACCTCTACCTTTTGATGAGGTTTGAGGTCACTGGGGTCAAGGTCACCGAGGCTAATAATAGATTTTCTCAAGGTCAGACTTTTTTCCACACAATTAAACCATATATCAACAAAGCATCATCGGGTAGCATCCATCAGTTCAACTGATTTCCTTGTTTTTAATGCCGCTCACTTTCTGAGCTGTTATAAGGTCACCTAAGAAGTATTTGGTATTAAAATTTGCTCTATATCTCTACTTTACTGGCTGCAAAATTTCTTAGCATGGTGACCTTATTACAGCTCCACGAAGAAAATTCGCAGCGCGTAAAGCGAATTTTAATACGAAATACTGAGTAGACTCTTATCACTTTCTTGCTGATATGGCTGGAAAGTGAGCGGCATTTTAACAATTAATACAAGTAATAAAGGGTATAAAACAGAGAAAATTACCTGTCTCGGCATTGACGTCACCATCTTGTTTGTCACATGATTACCCCCTCTGATTTATTTAAGCTCAATTGCATTGAAGGTCACAGATTTATTTAAATGAGCCTCGCTCTGGGAAAAGTGGGCTTAATGCATGTACGTAGTGTAGTCCCTGATTAGCCTTTGCAGCCCGCACAGGCTAATCCAGAACGACACTTTCCACCTAGAGTGGATTTTCATTAAGAAGAGACTTCCTTAAACAAAAAATTCCATAAAAGCACAAAGTGTTGTCCCTGATTATACTGTGCGGATTGCACAGGCTTATCTTGAACGCCACTTTATGCATATGCGTTAAGCCTGCTTTTCCCAGAGCGCAGATGATTGATTTAGAGGTTGGTTTCTAAGTAGAACAAGTAGTACTAGCCCTGAGCATGATGCCTTTTGGGGAAATATTATGAAGGCTCCTATATTGGTGATTGGACCTGGGCCCTCCTGGTTGCTATGGGGACATCAGATGAAAATACGCCACTGCAACCAGGTCTGTGGTCGTTGAATGTTACACATTCTTACTACAGTTTATCAAATACTTTTCATTGTACTCAGTGGACAAATATATATATTGAATATTGTTTGGTAAAACAAAGTAAAACGCAATGAAATTATTGTAAATTGATTGCAAACATATCCTTTGGTAATTAATACTTAACAATGTGGTATATACAAGCACACACTATTATTAATAGTTAATGTCATGAACATGAATGTAAGAACATCCAACGCATTAGGTATTTTGTCAGTATGTCTCTAAATTTTCTGACACTGTATTTTTGGAGTATTTGTTTTTTGTATCTATTTTTTTTTGAAGAAAAAAAATGTTTTTGAAAAAAAAAATGAATATTTTTAAGTGTCCAAAATTTAGAGTAACTACGGTACATCATTTCTCATTTTCTTCAACCAGTTTCCATAGGAAGAAGATTGCTGGATCCTCTTGCTGAGTTTGTGAAGGTGGATCCTAAACATCTCGGTGTGGGACAGTACCAGGTAAGCTTTAAAATGTGTAGGGATTTGGTCGTAGACTTTTGTATATTTAAAAATGTGGTAAAATGTATGAACTTCTTACATTTTAGCTTTCACTGTAAAACTGGATGATGTTGGTATGTCTGTAACATGCTTTTTTAAATGCACAAAGACACGATGCTATTTTGCAGGTTTTATTAATCATAAAGACTGACTGTGATATTGTTGCAAAGCTTTGCTTTAAAAAATTGACATTAAAATGTTTGCTGCCATGTAGACTGTAGAGTGCCTATGTGAATGATGGTGAATATCTTGCAGCATGACATGCCACAGAGTCAGTTGAAGAAGGCCCTGGACCTGACAGTGGAGGAGTGTGTCAGCTTTGTAGGGGTGGACATCAACACATGCAGCCAGTGCCTGCTGAGGTATGTCGCAATCCATGATTATGAATATTATCTATCATTTGGAATTTTGACCAGTGAAAATGCTTGTAACATAAAGATTTAGTTTCTCATAGGCCAGTATGTATTAGACAGAAATTAAGTTGAAACATTAATTTTATAGCCATGTCTTATTGCTAGGAATGTTCTCAAACTGAAGTCTTTAATCCAGAAAGTGATTTGCTTATCTACCAGCACTATCCTTTTTCTAATCACCTTTATTTTGAGTCTCTTTTTGCACTTTCGTTATTTTTTATTTTTTTTAGAAAATATTGTAACTTTTTATTATTTTTTTCAGTCGAGTTTCTGGGCTTACTGCATCTAAAGTCAAGAAAGTTCTAGAATGGCGTGAGAAATTTGGTCCGTTCATTTGTCGGGAGCAGCTATTATCTGTGAAAGGACTAGGAGAGAAAACGTATGAACAGGCGGCAGGATTTGTTAGAATCCATAGCTTGAATAATGAGTATGTATCGCCAGTTTTGTTTCTTTATTATATCCACAAAAATAAAGTTTGAATAGATGTATACTGCAACGGACATGTTGGTTGGTGTGTTAGTAAGTTGTTAGCATTTCTTGACCTTAGAACTATTCTTCATTTTTGTTGTGTTATGATGACAATTCTCAAGCTTATACTATAAAAATGTAGTGGATGAAAAGTTTGTCCCTTCATCTTTTTCAGAATTTTTTCAGTCTTCAACATAAAATATCTCACGCTTCATAATCTAACATGGTTTTAGTGCTTGACAAAATGTTTGCGCTGGTCAGATTTAAATTGGCTGACTGGCAGCCATATTGGATTAGTTCAATTTTATCAGCAATAAGAATTCCATGACACGGAATACTCTTGATGAATGTAATGCATAATCTTGCTTGAAGCAATATAAGTTTAAAAGAGTAAAAAATGGCCAACACCTGATAAAATTAAAAAAGACCTACTGTTGACCATTTTGGATCAAGAATTGTCCCTAAAACAAATTTCTATAGCAAGTTTTGATAATTTTACAAAAAAATGTACATGCTACTTAAAGAAGTAGTAGTGGGTGATGTAGTTTTTTGTTTATCACAATAATGAAGGACGGCTTGCAGCCATATTGGATTTCATGAGCTTTGTAGAAAGGCAGATTTCAAACTTAACACACGTGATGAACATATATGCATATACCTTTAGCATTTGACTTAACAAGTTTAAGGGCGAACAGTTTGCTTTCTTTGATTTAATTTGGATTACTTGTGGCCATTAAATGAAGCAAACTTCTTTAATGTTGTTATGCAGATTTTCATGACACTTTATGCAGTTCATTTACATGATGATGAATACATGTACCGATCATCACATATTTTCACTAGTGCAAGACTAATGAAAATATGTATTTTCTCCCTTTACTGAGAAAATATTTCACTGTATTACCCATAAAGCAAACAAGTATCCTCTATATAAAAAATATTTATGCTCTTAAATACATGTAGTTTATGCATGGTGGGTGTTTTCAGAGATTTCAAGAACATGTCACCAGTAAAGGCTGCAAGCAAGAAAGGTAAAGGCAAGAAGAAGCCAGTTGCAGAGTACAAGCCTACCGCCCTGGACATGACAGAAATCCACCCTGAGTCTTATGAAGCTGCCCAAAAGTAAGGACATCCAAACTTCCCCTGGGGAAACCTGCTTAATGCATGTGCGTTAAAGTGTTGTCCCAGATTAGCCAGTGCAGTTGGTTTTGTAGGAGTCTTTCTTATCAACAACAATCTTCAACACATTTAAGTAACATTACAATTTTTGTTAAAGTACATTCACTAAGCACCAACCTCGTTGATTAGTTTATTTTTTTGAAATTCATTTCATTTCCTGCTACAATCTTTCACATGCCCTTGAATCATAAATGTCTATTTATTGTGAGCTGTCTTTGACAAGACCGGGCCCTGGTTTGCAGATTATGGTCTTCTTCTGTTGGTCATAAAAAAAAAACTTCAATATTTCCATCACGGCTAATTGGGCCAGCTAGCTTAGTTGGAGCACTGGACTACAATTCCAGGGATAGCGGGTTCGATTCCCAGCCCGACCACATAATTTTGTTGTGATTTATCATGAAATCCTTTCTATGGTCATTCTTCCCCAACCTCTGATTCCAGTAGGGCAGTTTTCATTAACCCTTTGCATGCTGGGAAATTTGTCGTCTGCTAAAATGTTGTCTGCTAAATTTCTAAAATTAGCATTTTCTTCAATTTTTTTTCAAAGAATACTATCAGAATAGCAAACAGTTTGGATCCTGATGAGACGCCACGTTCTGTGGCGTCTCATCTGGATCCAAACTGTTTGCAAAGGCCTTCAAAATCCGGTTCCAGCGCTCAAAGGGTTAACTGTATGTGCACTCGCCACTGGTAAACCAGCTATCCCAGGATGAGTTTGAGTTTGCTAACTGAAATACTGTTGAAAATGGCTAAATATCTAATTTAACAAACAGACAAAAACTGTCAAGGCTACAGATCCATAGATGGGACTATTTGTCCTTATATAGCAAATATATCAACTGCTTTGATTTCTGAATATCTCTGTTACAAAAAAAAAACTTTAAATTAATTTGATTGCTCAAAATTCAAAGCTATTAACAAGCAGTGCTTTTTTAATGACTTGATAGTGTTTTGTGATTGTCCTTTGGGTCACCAATAATAAGCGTGTTGAGGATTACGAGTGCCTTTTGTGATTATATGAGCCTTGTGCGGGAAATTGGGCTTGAATGCATGTTCGTAAAGTGTCGTCCTAGATTAGCCTGTGCAGTCCGCACTAGCTTATCAGGGACGACACTCTCCGCCAAAACTGGATTTTTGCTAAGACACTACGCACATGCATTAAGCTTAGTTTTTTCAGAATTTGGCTTATCCCTTTGCATGCTGGGAAATTTGTCCTCTGCTAAAATGTCGTCTGCTGAATTTCTAAAATAAGCATTTTCTTTGATTTTTTTCAAAGAATACTATCAGAATAGCAAACAGTTTGGATCCTGATGAGACGCCACGTTCTGTGGCGTCTCATCTGGATCCAAACTGTTTGCAAAAGCCTTCAAAATCTAGTTACAGCGCTCAAAGGGTTATATACAGGTATATGACAAGAGTTTGTATCTTTCTTCCAGGTTTATCACCATGGCATCTCTCAGTTTAAAGGACCTGGGACACCCAGACTTCATCAAAAAGATCTCCCAGTTCATGTCTTCAAACAAATGTAAGCATGCTTTTATTTATACTTTGCAATGAAGTCGATGGGTCTAGTTTTCCATTTTCAGCGTACAATTTGAATGAATTGTTAATTAAGGTATGAAATTGTGTATGTGTATATGTGTATTTTTTTTTTACCTTCATTCAAAATTACTCAACAGATGCCTCTTTTTCAACTCAAAATGTGTATAGCTTGATTATTACAACTTGCTACATGTAACATATTGTGCCATGGGGAGTGGGTGTTGGGGAAACTATTCCTCACTTTTATCACAAGCCATACTATAGTATTCAACAAGTTAGCAACTTGGTAATTTAAAAAGTAATATTTGTATGTGACAAATATGCAGAATACATGGATGAGAAAACATAATGAAACCCTGGAATTTTAATTCGTGAATACTTTATACATGTGCATCCATTGAGTAAATTCCAAGTTATGTAATGCTTTAATTTAACCCCCGTTATGAAGTAAAGGAAGTTAAGTGGAAACCCCATGGACATCTGTCTGTCGGTTTGTTTTTTCATAGACACAAACTTGTCAGAGTGCGTTCTCCTACTCTTTTCAAAGTAGAGTAACCCTGGGTTGTAGCGGACACCCTCAGGAACATCGCCGTGTTTTGTAGTGACGTCACGGTTTATTTCGGATAGCTTTTGCTTTTATTGTTAAACCATCTTTGTCAGAGTAAGTACAATAACTTGTCCGATAATAATCGAGGCATTAAACGAACCATTTACGTTTAAATATGTGTCGGTGCACTAGGGGTGGATCGGACACTTCCTGGCTTGTATCGGACATCAAAAAGGGGTTTATCGGACGACTTTTTTTCTAGGGGTTGATCGGACAGGACACATTTGTTTACGATACCATTGAGACAGTTGACCCTTTTCAATATATTTATCGACCTTTCGACGAGCAATGAAATGTAGAAGTGATGTAAGCACTTTAACTACGTCATCATAGTAAAAAAAATCATGATGTCATTGATGACGTAATTTACAACTTGTTTTACTATTACTACGCTTCGTTTACAACTGACAGCTTCTCGCATCGATTTTTGGCGCGATTATTGCAGCTGGGCGAAATTTACTTTTTGATACCCATTTCTATACAAGAATGAAATTTATCATACCCATTTTGATACTGATATTTTCAAATATGTATGCATTTATATACAAGCACATTTCTAATATCAATACCCATATCTATACTTTGATGCTCAAAACCATACCCATATCAATAATTTTAGTCGAAAAACACACCCCATATTTTCGACACACCCTTATATACCCGTATATAGGAAGTTACCCCCCCCCCGGGGGATAATTCTACTGAAAAATATTGAACTGTTGTAACTGATACGAACTGAATTATATTTAATGATAACTTGCGATGAAATGTTAACAATAAACGACATGTAGGGTTGTTAAAGCATATCGATAAAGTACCAACAAATAAAACATATAACATTAAAAGAGGGACTTATCAAGTTTTAAAACATTTAATTTCGTGGATTTAACACGATCAACATGCCACCGACTATGTAAACAAGAACAAAATCATTGCGTTTTTATGGGTTTTATCAAAACAAACAAAAACACCGTTTCAGTTGAGTTGTAGATCTGTATCAAGTGTTGTTTGTAATTGTGATTGTTAATTATTATAATTTATTAATTTTATCATCATACTCATTATCATTATCAACTACAACTACTACAACAGCAACATCATCATCACCTAATTATACAAACTCAACACATGTATTTCGTAAGTGACTATTTTCCATTCAAAAACTCAATTAGTTAATTGATCACTGCTTTCTTCTTGTTGTTGTTCAGGGCTACTTTTGATTTCTTTTCTTCCTGCTTGGCCAATCTTGCCACTTTTCTTTCTTCTTTTTTCCTGAGCTCGTCTTCCTTCTTTCTTTTTGTCTCCTCCTTTTCCCTTACGATCTCGTTGCTAGTGAGCACCCTTAAAATAAAATGAATGCACGTGACGAGAAACACATTAATTTTTGTCATTCGATTATTAAACGTAAGAATGCAGAACAAACGCTTTCAAATTATTCAGATATTAATAAGTCTAGTGTCAAGATGAATTACTTAGCAAATGAATAAGTAAAATCAAAACTTTATTATCCCAAGCAACAGTGTAGCTGCATACCTATGAGACGTTAGTTTTCGTTTTGAGGGTTTGCTGTCTGGGTTGCTTGCTGGCTTGGGTAGTTTGAAGAGATTCTCTACTTCATCATATGGGGAGGACGAAGCATACGTTGCCAACGGACTTACTCCTTCAGGCAGTCCCGGGGAAGCAAGACACGCCGTTGCGACAAACGGATACTGACCCAGGTGCTCTGGAGGGGTTGGCGACAATGGTTCGATAATGGATGTGGCGTAACTTGGTTCCGTGATCAAACTACCAACGTCAAATTCTACCTGCATCCCTGCATTCATGATGGCCTCTAGGATGTCTGCTGCCACAACGGACTCTAGCGTTAGCATGCCGCTTTCGTCAGCTGTCCCTAAAACTTGCTCACTACCGACCTATAGATATAATAAGATTTTAAATGTTATGCGAAATATCAGTTTAGGTTGTTTTTCTTTTGTTAAGTTAGCCACTAATCGTATATATCATATGGGATCGAACACATGACACAATAATGTTGCTTCTTAAAATAAACGAACGGTACTGTTATTATGCGTGTGACTGGTTACAGATTATTTTGCGTATTTGAAATAACATTTTTCTACATTGTATTTGTTTCATAGTGTTTTTTTTTCCAAACCAATAACGCATTAACAACTTACCCCACTTGCACCACAGACGGAATTAAGCACCGCAACATTTGGCACCGCAACATCGTCGCAGCAGGACATCTCGGTGGCGTTTGTAGTTGGCACAGCGATGTCAGTGGGAGCTTTGTCAAAGGCGCTTGAGGGCATGAATGCGCTGTCCGGTATGGCCGACATGTTGATCGGATGAATCCCGCAAGTTATAAAGCCCTTCGTCATGTTGTGCTTGCTAAATGATCTTTCATATGCGTTTTTGAATAGGCTGGGCCAAACCCATTTACAGACGCTGTTGTTTGGGGATTTGGACATGAACTCCGTACAAATCCTGTTGTATTCTTTGGAAAATGGACCAAACACAGTCTTGTCCAATGGATTTAGCCACTGGGTGGTGTGGGGCGGTAAAGCAAATAAAGTTATGTGTTCCGCTTTGGCGCAGTCGATTATATCTAACGACTCATGTGAACTGTGGCTGTCTAAGATGAGAAGTTGAGGTCTTTGGGGGCCGATGCTGGGCAGGAATACGCCCTTAAACCATTCGGTACCAAGGGACTCCTCCATCCAACCTTTTTGTTGGTATGTCCACTTGGTACCGAAAGGACCTTCGGAGACATTGAACGCGTTTAAAGCTTTACGCGTCTTGCCTTTGACGACAACCATAGGTGGGACGTCCGACCCAGCCGCATTGATACAGGCCGTGACTGTGATTGATTCACGTGAGTTCCCTACCCGCCCCGGGACGTTTCTGGCCCCCTTAGAAGCAAACACGCGGGTGGGTTTATGTGTCAAAGACACTGACGTTTCGTCCATATTCCAAATTTGATTTGGTTTGTCATGGAGCTCTAGTTGTTGGACAGTTTCTGCGAGGGCAGAGAAATACTTTTGAGTTACAGTTTTATTTAGCATCCTACTTCTAACTGTAGACAGGGCGACCTGGGAACGCAGACTTAGCCCGTTCCTCTGGATGAAGGCATTCACCCAGTCATCGCCTGGCACTCCATGTTTGAATGGCGTTTTCAGGTGCAAGGAGGCAGCGAGTTGGGCAGCTTTTGCTTTTAGTTGCTGCCTATCAATGCCAAATCCCATCTCGGCAGCCTCCTTGACCTTGTCCGCCAGCAAACGCTCAATGTGTAGCGGGAACACGGTCTGCTTGCCAGGTAGGGCAGCAACCTCAACCCTGCCACTAATGCGGTCGTGCAAGGTGGACCTGGGCACATTGAATGTTGAAGCCGCTCGCCTGATAGACATGTTGCCTATATTTACCTCTGTGACAGCCTTTTCTAAGTCATCCCTGTCATATTGACAGCGGATACATTTTCCTATTTTAGGCATTTGTCTGAAATGAAGACGCATTAATGAGCTAAGGTAAAATGGAAACGCGTACTAATTAAGATCCCATTTTCAAACATAATTATATATAATATTATTTATTCCTTTTGACAAAAATGGAATATCTTATATGTTATATATTTTGGCTCGACGATATGAGATCGGATTGCAAGCGAGGAGGGTCGGTGCTAGACCATATGAAATATATGAAATGTTCAGACTGCAAAACGTATATTCATGTATTGAAATAAATAGCTGCTACTGAGTACCCAAGAAAGTAGAGAGTGTGGGGGAGTGGTGGACGAGAGGGTCACAGAGTGGATGTAAGGGGCTGTTTTTTTTATATAATTTAAAAAGTAACTTAGTGTCTCTATAATTCGTAAAAAACACACGTTATACGATTGTTGACTTTTATTTGCTTTTACTAATGTTATATAAATTAATATACATTTTTATCGTAAGAAAGAAACATTTTTTTATTTCATTTATCGTCTAAACTGTTTGTGTTGACATGCTAGACACTAGAATCTATAACGAAAACATTCTAATTTCATCTGAAATGTCTATTAAATTATTTCTTTCTTCGTCAGTCAGAAAATCCATAACTTTATTGACTAGAAACACGTGGCTGTCTGTTACAATCTCGTCTTTCGTTGCTCTTATTTTGTCGCTGTTCCATTTCAGCAACGTTGTCATCACAACCTCCGCAACAGTCTGATACTTTCTAACGAGATATTTCATCGTAATATGCAGCGTGGCCAACAAAGGGTGGTCGAAACACCATTCATGGTCATACAAGTTTTCTAAAAGTTTAATGGTGTAGAATTGTTTTCTATTGCAGTGTCTTTTCATGCCAATTTCTTCATTGTTCAGTGCTAGAATTATATTTCCAGACGCCATCTACGATAGAAAAAGAGGAGGAACGTGACAGAAAGTAATGAGAAGGCCGTACAATTCTTGTTAAAATGCACCCGACCCTATTAATAAAACATGCAGACCATAACGACTGTTCGTAGTCTTGCCATAGTTTGGTGTCCGATAAACCCCGAGAGCATTTTACGAAGCATTTACTATCTGGGGATTATCGGACAGTTTCATTTTTCTTATTTTTTTACAATGCATGTAATGTTTGCAATAGTTTTATTATGTTTTTTCAAAAGATAAATATATCACTTAAAATATAAATCGTTTTCTCACAACGGTATTCACTCATTTCACAACGTACCGTTACTTGTTAAATGACCGTTTCAAATGTTCCCGCCGTAGGATTTTCGCCAAGGTCAAGAGGGGATGTCACTCCAAACAAACTCGCATCTTCCAATCGAAATCGTTGATTTAATCCATCACCCAATCGGATGATTGGTTACATTATACTATGAAAACGTATTTATAGAATGTAAACAAAGATCAAACGGTTGAATGCAAGGTCGTTTTGTATGTAAATATTCGACTTTTTGTGGTTGTCCGATAAACCCCGTGTGTCCGATACAACCCAGGGTTACAACATTTGCATCTTAGTTTAAGATCGCCGTGGCATAGTGGATATGGTGTCCGCCTATCGATTGGGAGGTCATGGGTTCGAACCCCACTGGGAGCGTTCATCTGATTTCCATCAAAGACACTAAGTACTGGTTATAGTCCCAAGAAACAGACTCGAGAGCGTTTATATAAGCCTACGGCTTTCGATGCAATCGAGCTAAAATAAATAGGTTTAAACTAAAGTGCAACATTTATACTTGAAGGAATAGTTACTTGTATGAAGTTGTGCATGTGCAATTTCAATCCTCTTTTCTTATCAATTATGAAAGTTATGTCCCATTTTCAACTTAGAATTTCTGCAACCTTATTATTGTTACCTTAGACTTTATTGGCAAAAATATACATCTCTGAAACTACAACATTTACATGCAGTATATTTGGTATTTACAATAATATATTGGCCTTGACTTAGTTTCTTCAAATCAGGACCCTCGGGCCATAAATGGCAACACCCAGGGGATTAAATTTTTTATATAGATTTATTTAGAAAAATAACGTTAACAATCTTTTCCTCATTGCTCAAAGGTTTAAAATTTTGTACATTAAATTGCATTTTGGTTCTCTACAAACTTTGTTTTCCAAAATGCCTCTGGGGTCAAAACTGGCCATGCTCAAGGGTACAGTTTTTTGCCCCCCTTCAAAAAAGAGGCCAGGGGGTTTATTGTTTTGCCGGATGTCGGTCTGTCGGTAGACCATTTCCTTTCCGATCAATAACTCGTGAACGGATTGACCAATTGGCTTGTACTTCCCATGTGCATTGGCCTTTGTCAGTAGCTGACCACTATTTAAATTGGGGTCACTAGGTCAAAGGTCAAGGTCACTGTCACACTATGAGTGAAAAATTGTTTCCGATCAATAACTTGTGAAGGGAGGGACCGATTGGCCTGATACTTCGTATGTGCATTGGCCTTGGACAGTTGATGACCCCTATTGAAAAAATCCTGTATCAAGGCCCTGTTTAGGGGNGGGGGGGGGGGTCTTCTTCACTACTGTGACAAGTTCTAGTTTCAAAAGCCAACTTCTGTTTGAAGCTCTGCTCTAAAAATACAAATACCTTAAAAAAGTGTCCAATACCATTCAAAGCTGATGGTCAGATGGGTAAAATACCTAGTGACAAATTGTGGAAATATATTACCCATTACTTCTAATTGTTCTCTTTTTCTTTGAGAATGTTTTAAAACTTAAAATAAAAAATTATTTTCAATTGTCTGTTTTCATGAAAAAGGTTATTCTGATATTTACAGCACCGGAAGAGTTGGCAGGGAAGATAGGAGTGGGGGTTCCAACAGTGACTCTCATTGCAACAGCGTTACAGCGACCTCTGACCTACGACCTCAGAGAAGGTAGAAATACACAAGGCTCCTTAGAGATATCTTAATTAAATGAAAAGTTCAGATCAAATATTACATGTAACAAGATAAAAAAAAAACCTAAACATCTAAGCAAAGCAGAAATTTAGTTGTCACAATTATTTTATGGTGCATTAAGGAGCATTACATTTCATGTAACAGTTTCTAAGAACTATTTAACTATTTTAAAACATGCTCAAGCCATGATTTCTTCTTTGTCCATGGACAAATAGTTGTGGTAGAATTGATAAACAACTAATTGAAAAATATTTCTCTTTGTAATTATCACATATAGGTGTTCTGCCATTAATTTTTCCTTTTATCATTTCAGGTTTTGACAAGCCACTTTTCAAACAGAATATCACGGACATGAACCAGTTGCAGAAAGGTCAGAGGGTCACAGGAAAGGTCAACAATGTTACGCACTTCGGGGCCTTTGTGGACATTGGTGTGGGTAAAGACGCATTGGTGCACAACTCTAACATGAGGCTGAGGGACACAGGTAGACCGTATTCACTGTGTGTGGGAGAAACAATCGAGGCTGAGATCGAGGGCAAGGATATCGCCAAGGGTAGAATTGGTCTGAGGTTAATTAGGTTGATATAATGTTTACATTGCGAACGAACATTTGTGTTGAATACCAAATGAATAAAGTGGGAATTTTCATTTGATTGTTTAATTAAAATTGAAGATAATGGTGTTTACTTTAAGTAGTTGTTGTGACTTAAGTGTTCATTTAAATTTATACTATTATAATTAACGGTGCGGGTATATCTATTTGATCATATATATAAAATTGATAAAAAGATAATAGCAACAAGTGGTTGTGGCTTGTTTCTTCAAATTCAAAAAGTTTGTTTTAAGTTGATGTTGAATACTGTTTGTTTTGTTGGGATTTATCTAACTGCTCTTATAAAATGTTATTTTGTTTATAAACAAAATTATTGTTAAAGATTGTATGGTATGAAAACCATTTTTGTTTTAAATTCAAATACACTTGTTTATGTAATGAGTTATCTCATTTGGCATACATCATAAACAAGAACAAGTTTCCTTTAATGGGAAATTAAACGTTACCATGGAATGGTGTGTTAAAAACATCCTTTGGAAAGACAACTGTGCTGGAAAGAAAACAGTAATTACATTTTTAATGTTGCCTGTTTTACTATAGTACACTTAATTGTATATCCTGTTCATATGACGTGCAATTTGTAATACAATTCCTGTGATCATATAATGTGTTCATTAACCCATTTATGCCTAGTGGACTCTCCCATCCTTCTAAATTGGATCAATTTATTTTCAAAAATAGAGATGTCTGGTATATTAATTTCTATTTTTAGAATATTTCTCACAGTAATTCCTTTAAGCAAACAGCGCAGACCCTGATGAGACGCCGCATTATGCGGCGTCTCATCTGGGTCTACGCTGTTTGCCAAGGCCTTTTTTCTAGACGCTAGGCATAAATGGGTTAAAGTTAAACAGTGTAACAGTGTTTTGTTATGTCTTCAAAAAATCCTTGTATGAAATCCATGTAAAAGATAGATGGGCATAACTTAGTTATAAACGTCTATAGAAAGATGTCCCTTTTTGTTAACATAATTTTAAATATTTAATGTAACATAGATGTATATCGTTAAACCATTTTGTTAACAGTAAGACATTTTTAAAGATTTTAAATAGAACATTTGACTACCACCTCATTCTAAGACTTAAGAGACTTAAGAATAAAGGAAGACGAAGAGCCCAGAAAAAGTACTCCATTGTTGAACTATTTATCGACTACCAATTGTACATTGGCACTTCGTTCTTAATAAATAATAATGTAATTAGATAGGTATGTGTTAAATGTCACTTTAAGACTCGATAATATGCAAATATTTCAACATGACATTTTAAAGGATGTTCTTTATTCTTATGTCACGGAATTGGTTATTAAATACATTGGCCAGAATCCTATCTTAATTGTCTAGTATAGACTTTAGTCCAGTTCAAATGTTTTTGTTAAATGGATTCTAGTAAACGAAGAGAAAATCAACTGCTATATCTTTGCGTAAAACTGTTGATTTGGCATTAATGAATGGATTAGTAATGGAGGAACCTTGGCGAGTAACTACAGGTATCTATGTAGTTATGTTGATATGGCATTTAAGAATGGACATATAAAGGACGAACAAATCATGGATGAATGATGGACGAACCTTGGCGTATGACTACGGGTAGTTATGTAGTAATGTTGATATTGCATAAATCATGGATGAATAATGGACGAACAAATCATGGATGAATAATGGACGAACAAATCATGGATGAATGATGGACGAACCTTGGCGTATGAGTACGGGTAGCTATGTAGTAATGTTGATATTGCATAAATCATGGATGAATAATGGACGAACAAACCATGGATGAATAATGGAGGAATCTTGGCGTATGAGTACGGGTAGCTATGTAGTAATGTTGATATTGCATAAATCATGGATGAATAATGAAAGAACAAACCATGGAGGAATAATGGAGGAATCTTGGGGTATGACTACGGGTAGCTATGTAGTAATGTTAAAATTGCATAAAACATGGATGAATAATAGACAAACCTTGGCGTGTGTTTACGGGAAGCTAGGTAGTTATGTTGATGTAACAGTAATGAAAGGATGAGTAATGGACAAACCTTGACGGGTAATTATGGGTAGTTATGTAGAAAAACAAAGACGTGCTGCTTTTATGTCATTTATGTACCTAAAGTTGTAAAATTTATAATAAATTGTGTTTCATACTAATTAACTACTACTTGTTAAAAAGTATTAAACAAAAATGTAGAATAAATGCAACATAAAATAAAAATGCAAAAGCATTAACCCTGAAGAGTTCACATATAAAATTTCATAAAATAATTATATAAATATTGATATGAAAAAATCTGAAAAAAAAAGAGGAACAAATTGTCCATGAGTGCAGAACAAAAAATCCTGAATCCCATACAAGTTACTCAAAACTTGGATGGATATCAAAGCAATAATCTCACAGTCTTCTGCTTTAGTGCATTACATCACAGATACATTTGAGACACAAATCAACAAGCACTTATCAACATGAGAAACAAATTCATGGCACATACATGTAAGATTCATAATAAATGGATATTTACATAAAATGGATGGCAGAATACATGTACACATGTATTCAGTTGAAATGTAATTTTCCTTATATTAGTATCACAAAAGTATTTCCTGATAATATATATATCTAACTAAATGTACTCACTGAATATAAATGAAGTAAAAAACAAATACAAGATTGTAAAATAAAATCCCATAACACACAAATTATGTATATAAACATATATTTGGATTACATATATTAAACTATATGTGTTCAATAAAATATCTACAGTACTGGTATTATGCAAATATCTATGACTTAGTATTCTATAACTTTGCTAAATTGAAGTTTCATCCGTATCAGGACAGATCCTTGGTTCATGTCGGGTGACAACATCTTTGTAACAATGTTTTAGTTATGAGTCTATAAAAACTTCAGTCCTTCAGTTAGTTATGAAGTGTAGTCATCATATCAAACAAAACAAATGAGCCTAGCTCTGTGAAAAGGGGGTTTAATGCATGTGCGTAAAGTGTCGTCCCAGATTAGCCTGTGCAGTCCGCTTGATAGTTACTTTCCCGACTTATCTTGTTGTTGTTGTTGTTGATACTGTCGAACGTCCACGATCCATCCCTTTATTTGCTGTACCTAAAATAATGACCACCATGTTAGTTTTAAAACAACATCATACTAGCAAACCAACTTACAGAAAGCCAGTGCGCCATAGGAATACCTTTTTGTGATGTGCTCTTTGCTTTTTGCAAAAAAAAATTATTGCAAAATGCATCTTGCTTATTGCATAATAAATGATTCAAATTTGCTTGTCATTATGAATTTGGGATGAAACATTAAGGAATTAATTGAGTTTTATTTTTGCAAATTTTGTTTTTTCCAATAGCATTTTGCGAAAAGCGAATTGCTTTTTGCCAAGCCCCTTGTACAGGTTGCGTTTATTATACCCCCACAAATGAAGTTCAGGGGGGTATATAGGAGTGAGCTTGTCTGTCTGTCGGTCGGTCTGTATTGGTTGTCCGCTCTCTAACTCAAGTTGTTTTCATCCGATCATCACCAAACTTGGTCAGAAGTTGTATCTAGATGATGTCTAGGTCAAATTCGAATATGGGTCATGCCGGGTCAAAAACTAGGTCACGGGGTCACTTAGTGCGTTTTTTAACATTCAGCATGGTGTTTTTTGTGAAGACAACATTCAAAAAATTCTGTGTCAATGTGGCATGTGGGGGTATTCGTCTGTGACAAAGCTCTAGTTTAGTGTTTGTGTGGTGTGAAAAAATAATGAAGTCCAGGTAATTTTTGAAATCCAAATTTATTTGCAACAAGCAATGCACAATTCATAAAACGAAAAAAAAAAGTGCAAAAAGCAATCTGCATGTCACATCCGCTTTATGGACTTTTTTTTTACAAAGAGTAAAAGATATATATACTATATTCTGAATGTTACCTGTGTGAAGTTATTGTTTACAGGAATCCACAACCTTACACACACGTACAGGCTGAAACACCTACAGCACTAAACAACGAAAGTAAGGACTTCTAGTTGGACAAACATGTCTGTTTTGTACAGTACAGCATTTGGTTTGGGTCACATTTTGACATAAGTAGATGAAATGGCCCGTTGTGGGAATGACTTATACTATAATATACGACAAGAATCTTTACAAATATATTAAATCATTTGAATTCCTAGCTAATGAAACCAACTTTGTTATATTCTAAATAATAAATATGCAGTGACGCAGTGGATATGGTGTCTGCCTAGTGATCAAGAGGTCCTGGGTATGATTTTTACTCTGGAAGCCTTCTGAAGATCTCTTAAGACACCAAGTACTGGTTCTACCCAAGAAACAGACTCATAAATTATCCTTATTTGCCTAAGGCTTTTCATGCCAACTAAAAATAAATAGGCTGAAACAAATGCACTTGTTTATAAGTAAACAACCTACCGAATTCATAGCAGACTCATTGCCTCCACAATTCTCTTCGACCACCTGACAAAATCTTTCCGCATCATCGCACAGGCCTGAAAGGATCGCCGTCTGCGCCACAAAAAGGGTCAACGGTATGTTTGTGGCTGGATCATTGTTCCCCAAAGCTTTCAGTGCGTGCGGGAAGGCTTGAGATGGCTGTTTGTGTGTTCGTAAAATCTTTGCCATGTTAAGATGCAGGGTCTGGGAGAAATAAATGTTTCAGTTGGTAAAATCAAAAGAGTACATCAAAATATTTAAGTGCAGTTTAGTTTTGTTTACAGTGACTACATACCTTCTATCATCACTGTTCAACGTTAAAGTGTGTAAGTTCTTTATAAACTTTTTACAATCAATATCAAAAATCAATCTCACCAATATTACCATCCTTATAATGATCATGTTCTCCATGATATTTATTTTTAAAACCATCATTATAAAAAGCAAAAAGAGCATCTCTTCCCATCTTCAGACAACATGCTTAAGGGCAATTAGGTGCATAATAAATGTAATTTTACAAAAATGATTATCTTTATAAATGCACAGAAATTAAACCGGTCTCAAACTCTCACCCAAATTAATTTTGGACATTTACTTCCCATACAATAAAGTCTTGCTAAAGTTTACATTCACCTTCTACACAAAAGGCATACTACAGAATAGACTACACCAGCCTATCTGTGTGTGTGTATTTCGAAGTTTATGAGGTCCTTCCGGGCCGGAGGCTGCATTATGTGAGGACCCTGAGTGTGTCCCAGCACTCCTACTTAATTTGCTTACTAGACTCACGAAAGTTGGGACGAATTTTGAATTAAAGCTGCAATTTCCAGCTGCTAAGTTTTAAATGAACACCTATCTACAGCCCCCATATCACATTTAACACACCTGGTCCTCCGGGTATTTCAGCAGCCCCGCTTCCGTGATCTGTTGCTGGCAGTTAAGGTTTACCTCCCCTGTTGGCGTAACGCACCAGTCACATGTCAGGAGATAAGTATTCACTCCCATGTCGCCCGTGTCGTGAAGTACGTTGACCAATCGAGCTACCACCAAAGCGTTGTTATTCGGAATCAACGTAGAGCAGCAGTACTGTTTGGTGAGGCTAACATTGCCTGGGAATCTGAAATTTTGCAAGAAAGTCATTTCATGCATCGTAAGTATGTATATATGGGATGTGTGCTAAATAAAACTAAAGTGAAGGGACAGCATTTTTTAAACAAAGTTCAAGAACTCAAAGATTATTTTATGCACTTGTTGCACTTTGGTCAAGTTCACTCCTGTTTTGGGGGTTGGTATTTTTTTAATGCATGAATATAAGACAGACTTTTACAAATTTGTATTCCATTTTAAAACATAATAATTCCTTGATTGTAGTAATTTACCTTGAAACTAAAGACAGAATTCCATCTAACGCTACCAAATATGTTGTTTTCTTTGGTATGTTGTCATGTAATTAGTCTTAAACTTAAAGATATTGAAGATACAGCTCAGTTTAATCATTCACCACAATCTCACATGCAATCCCAAGCTAGGGTTTAGGGTCATCATGGCGTAGTGGATATGGTGTCCGCATAGCGATCGGGAGGTCACGGGTTCGGACCCCACTGGGAGTGTTCCTTCGATCTCCCCCTAAGACACCAAGTACTTATTCTAGTCCCAGGAAACGGACTCAAGAGTGTTTATAGAAGCCTAAGGCTTGCGATGCAATCGAGCTAAAATAAATAGGTTTAAACTAATCCCAAGCTAAGCTTGTTATTAGGTATTATTGTATGAAGTTTTGTAACAAAAACTCAGTTTGTTCTAGAATTATTGAGCCAAATACATTTTCCTATTATTAGCTCGGCTGTTTTCAAAGAAAACCTGAGGTATTGTTATAGCCAGCTCGTCGTCCTCTGTCCGCGTCGTCCAAAAACTTTAACATTGGCCATAACTTTTACAATATTAAAGATAGCAACTTGATATTTGGCATGCAGGTGTATCTCATGGAGCTGCCCATTTTGAGTGGTGAAAGGTCAAGGTCATCCTTCAAGGTCAAGGTATGCGGTGCTCTTGGTAGTAACAGTGACCTAAAACATCTCATACCCGATCCCAAGGGGAGTTTTGATAAAGGTATTTACATATATGAGGTTTGATAATAATATGTAAGTAACAGAACAGCTTTAACCTGTCTTTAAAGCTAATATGTACAATTATTTAGTGTAAAATGGCCTATAATTATAAAGGTACCAAATTTGGCCCATCAAGTCAATATATGTAATTGATGTGAAGTTTGAACGTTATCTCTTGAGCCATTCCTTAGAAACAAGCTAACTAAAACACTTAAACATCGAACACCGATGCCTATGTCTGAGCAAGTAGAATAGCTTGCCTTTTCTTCCAAATGTTTAGCTAAAATTGTGTACATTATTTAAACAAGTTTTGGATTCAAATTACAATAAAAATTGGTTCAAAAGTATTTAAATTTCGAGTATAGTCCATTCATTAGAAAGCACAGATTGTTAATGAATAAACAATTAAATTGTACTTAAATAAAACAAGAGATGTGTTTGTCAGAAACACAATGCCCCCTTTTGACCCATATATTTGACCTTGAAGGATGACCTTGACCTTTCACCACTCAAAATGTGCAGCTCCATGAGATGCACATCCATGCGAAATATGAAGATGCTATTTTCAATATTACAAAAGTTATGACCAAACTTTAACCAAGGTTCAAGTTTTGGACAGACAGAATGACAGACAGACAGACAGGCCAAAAACAATATACCCCCTCTTCTTCGAAGAAGAGGGCATAAAAAATACTGATTGACTCATTAGTCCGAGAATTCAAAGTAGTTCAGAACAATCATGTGAATATTCGAAGAAATGGACTTAAATACAAAATATATGGACTGTCTCCTACAAATTTCAGACAAAACATGTTAATATTCCATTGATGAAAAAACAAATATTTGAATACTGATTCTGGTATGCAAAACCATGTCATCAATTTTTAGTTGCAGTGTGGTACAAACTATCATTCCAAAACATATTATCATGAATATTTTCAGGTACATGCAAGGTTAAAAAACACTGAGTGTTGCGGCAATGGCCTTAACAAAGGTTACAAATTAGTGTCAGGATTAACTATTGGTTTAATTTTTAATTATTATTTTTAAAAGACACCTTTCATTTAAAAAAATAATATCTAGAATATGGATTTCAGAGATAATAAAGGTAACTTCAGGGACGGTGATTTTTCAGACCTTTTTCCCCCGTATAAATTTGAGCCTCGCTCTGTAAAAAGGGGGTTTAATAAATGTGCGAAAATGTGTCGTCCACGATAAGCCTGTACAGTCCGCACAGGCCTATCACGGACGACACTTTCAGCTTTCATTGTATTTTTCGTTTAAAATAAGACTCTTCTTGAAGAAAATCCAGTTCAGACGGAAAGTGTCGTCCCTGATAAGCCTGTGCGGACTCGGCGAGGCTCATTTTTGTTTTGTTACAAGAATACAACAAGACATATCAAACAAGCTCACAGTTCTACAGCATGTGCCAGAGTAAACTCCTCAGGCAACTCTTGCCGTTCAGACTCTGGCAGGTTTTGAAGCACCATGTCCATGAGAAGGTAGGTTATGCCATCCTGAGCAGGCGCATGGGCCGATCCCAGTAAGGCGGTGCACACTTTGTAGGCATTCTCCCACATGGCTGACCTCAAGTAGTAGCGGGCCATCTCTCTGTATAGGCTGGCTATGGCGCGGTCCATGCTCCCGTCCTTCACCCTCCAGTCCACTGCAAGTCAGAAGCAAAATAAAAATAGGCTATACATGTATTCAATCAGCATAAAAAAGAACAGCTTGCCAATAACTAGCAGTCTGTTCAGGTTTTATGCTGTTTCACATTTCTTGCTATCTGAGACCCACACGCTTGCATAAAAAGCATGTTGTTTGAACTACAATTATTTCTGATTTGAGACTCTCATGATGTAAGAAGTGCTTAAAAGAGCCTGTATTTGCAAAGCTTTTTATGGAAAATTATTGCAAATTCCTTAAATACACTAAATTCCTAAAGTTTCTTGCTGTTTAATAATAACATGAATTTTCTAAAATTTAGGTTAATATGAATAGAGATTGAAACAGTCCTTTTTAAAGAACTTCACATTAGATTTCACATAGACAATCTGATCTAAAAATGTTAACATCAGTATACTTAAACTTAAAATAAGATTTTTTTGAATACTGTTTCTGTTTAACCCTTTTTCCGCTCAGAAGCAAAGTGAAAATGGCTATATGCAAATAGCATAAAACCAGAACAGCCTGTGAGTACCTCACAGTATGTTAAGGTTTTATACTGTTTGCTGTTCATCAGGATCTTAGGGTTGGAAAAGAAGCCTTTAAAACTTGAATCTAGTAAGAAAGGCTTTTAATTTAATTTGATTTTCTAAGGGACTCCAAATGCGTCAAAGTGTGTATCTGAGTGGTTAAAAGTTAATTTCATGTACAATGTTCTGTGTTTTGACAGAGGGGGTAATCATGTGACAAACAAGATGGCGGCGTCCATGCCGAGACGGGTATCTTTCGCCATTATATACCCTTAACTTGTATAAATTGTTTAAATGCCGTTCTCTTTCCACTTCACTAAGAAAATTTACACTGCGTAAAGTGGAGATATAGAGCGAATATTAATACTAAATAAATGCTAATGACTTCTTGCTGATATGGCTGGAAAGTAAGCGGCATTTTACAATATTATAAAAAAATGAAGGGTATAAAACACTCACATATTTTCATGAAGTGCATATCTGCCTCTTCAAACTGTTGCTCATTCAAGTGCTCAATAAGCAGGTTCTCCCAGGCCTGGATGTACAGCTCATTGTCCCATGTCTGGCCTAGATTCTGCACAACAAAACTCAACAATGTAGCATACAATAAAAGGTATTGATATGAAAATATTTCATGACTTTTAGCTCAACCCTCAAAATACCATTACTCTTAGATAAATAAATCAATGATTATGAAAAGGAAAATTTGAATTGTAATAATTTCCCCCACATATTACATGGATGCATTAAATATTCCTTGGGTTTCACAAATTAATACTTAGGTTCCACATGTATAACTAGGGTTTCACAAATATTACTTGTGTTTCACAAATTACTACTTAGGTTCCACAGTTATAACTTGGGTTTCACAAATAGTACTTGGGTTTCTCAAACTACTACTTGGGTTGCACAAATACCACTTGGGTTTCACAATTTATACTTGGATTTCAAAAATATTACTTGGGTTTCACAAATTCCTACTTAGGTTCCACAAGGTTTACTTGGGTTTCACAAATTCCTACTTAGATTCCACAAGTGGTACTTGGGTTTACAAATATAACTTGGGTTTCACAAATTACCAAATAGGTTCCACAAATACCACTTGGGTTTTACAAATATTACTTGGGTATCCCAAATTACTACTTAGGTTCCACAAATACTACTTGAGTTCCTCAAATACTACTTGGGTTACACAAATATGATTGAGCTCCACAAATATGACCTGGGTACAAATTTTTCTTTGGAGCATTGTGGAATCATCCCCTGAATGCAAAGCAGCATTGCCTATGTAATCTAGCCTTAATGATACTTACCTCGTATACCTGAAGGGCCTGTTTTGTGTAATCGATAGCCTTCCCATAGTTCTGTCTTATCCTCTCCAATGATCCGAGGTTCATCAAGGTAAGGGCAACAATTTTGTGGTCTCGACCCACTGCTCGGATCTTCACTTGCAAGGATCTTCAGATGAAAAACAGGCACATGTATAAGCGTGAATCAGTATCAGGGTCAAAACCATTGAAGTAAAAGAACAGTTATCATTGTTATCATTGTTGACATCATCATTATAAACATTTTAATAATGATCATCAACATCCAAAGCACCAAGTATTATAACCACCACCAACACCACCACAATACGACAATCATGATCATTATTCAAGGTCAACATAACACCGGGCCCAAATCATCATGGCAACATGGTATACAACAGCAAAAACAGCATCACAGCCTGATTTTTATGTTGCCTTTGAGGATACATGTCCAGGTTGGAGAAAAAGTATGTAAGTTTTATTAATGCGTAGTTGGGGTTAGCCTGTCAACCCTGTTTTGGCTAATCAATAAAATCCGGCTAATAAAACACACCTCTGGTACTCTGTCTCAGCCTCATCCAGCCTGTTCATTCTCCGCAGACACAGGGCCTTGTTGGTGATGATTTCTCCAATAACAGGAGGCACCTCATGGAAGTAGTAGTCTTCAAAAGCCTGTCAGGCAGTCTCATAAAGATAACTCATGCGTGGTGTGAGAAAAATGTGCTTTAACTACAAACTATATACATGTTTACAGTTTATATTAAGATAATATGACTCGATTACTAGTATATTAAGGGTTATAAATACAAACAACCAGATAGAGTAACTGTATTTCACTCTAAGAAGACATTTTCCCAAATTAAGGTAGCGCATCCGTAATGGGCTTCTTTCCAAATATAATCTAATGTATTATTTTCTTAATCAGCATCATTTCACTGAACTACATGCACATTTTTAGGTAGGCTTTCCATGCTTTTTAAAAAAATAGACTGATTTTTTCAAAACCACCCCCACGCTTGGCTTTTGTCCAGTTTATTTGCACCCCTTGGGTTTATGAAAGTTCCATAATTCATCCAGATTTCCAAATATGGGCATGCAGTTGGTGTGTACAGATGCAGTAAAGGTGTTTAAAGTTTTTACAAGATGAAATAAGTATTCTTTTACAGACATTTATTTTTTATAACTTCTATGGAAGAGCGCCATGAAATGAAAGTGGTTTTAGCCAAGTAGAAATTGGGTTGGTTTAAAACAAAGTGTCATAAAATTCAAAATAGCTTCATTTAAGTAATATTTTGAACTTAGTTTTTATAGATACTATATACAGCAAAAATACAAAGAAATAGACAGATTTACCGTTTACTTTTTGAAATAAAAATGCAACATGCATGATTCGTATTTTCATCAGTAAATCACCCAATTTAGCCATAACGTCGTTTTATTTTTAAAAATTAAAGAATGTGCATAAACATTGCAACATATTTAACAATAAACATAGGTTATATTCTATATTAAATCAAATTACGTTAGAAAAGAAATAAAATGTGTCACAAAAAGTATGCCGTGTCGGCAGGATTCGAACCTGTGCTGGAAGATCCCAAAAGATTTCTAGTCAAAAGCTTTAACCACTCGGCCATGACAACAAAACATTCGCTCCTGCTTAAATTAGATATCCATAAGTAAACAGGTAAAAAAGGCTCTTCAATCTTAGAAATAAAACGCAGGAAATCATAACGGGTGCGCTACCTTAATGGCTGAAAAAACCAAGACAAAATTGTATTGACCTCATAAATGTGCATGAACATGATGAAGTCATGACGGCATGCATATATTGTGTTAAATTGTATATGACTTGTTCTGCATTATTGTAGAATACCACAGTCATGTTAGAATCCCCTTTATATAATAAATATAATGCAATAGGTAATAAAACAGTTATATCATAGGCATTTCTCAAACAGCCAAAACGGTAGTCTCAAGATGAAACGGTGACTTTTCAACTGTCATCGGCCTACAGCAACAGTTCACAATGTCATACTTGACAAAATGTTTGTATGCCACAAATCCCAATGAAACAAGAAACCGTCGGAGACGGGTGATGCTCCCCAAAGTTTTTTTTTGTTACAATAGTGCACTATATATTCAGATAAAAGGAAACGTCTTGAGGGGCATATCTTTGGACAAAATAATACGCTGGATGGTTAAGCAACTTAAAAATTTCAAAGGGCCATAACTCTCTAAATAAATCATCTAACCAGAACCCACTAATAACATGCGCATCTCCTCATGTTAGTTAAGCTTCCCATAAAGCTTCATTGAATTCTAGTCAATAGTTGGGGAGAAATAGCCCGGACAAGAATTGCACTATATGTACAGTTTATAGAAAATTTCAAAGGGCCATAACTCTGTGAACAATCATCTGAC
>VMBQ01000110.1:221024-249228 GCA_007657795.1 Dreissena rostriformis | reverse complement strand
AAATTTCAAAGGGCCATAACTCTTTGAAAAATCATCCGACCATAACCGGCTGATAATATGCACATCTCCTGTTGGTAGTGAAGCTTTCCATTAAGTTTCATTGAATTCCCGTAAAAAGTTGCTGAGAAATAGCTCGGACAAGAATGCACTATATATGTACAATGGGAAATTTCAAAGGGCCATAACTCTGTGAAAAATCATCTGACCTTAACCGGCTGATAAAATGCACATCTCCTGTTGGTAGTGAAGCTTCCCATAAAGTTTCATTGAATTCCAGTCAATAGTTGCTGAGAAATAACCCGGACAAGAATTGCACTTTATGTACAGTTAATGGAAAATTTCAAAGGGCCATAACTCAGTGAAAAATCATCCGACCAGAACCTGCTGATGATATGCACAACTCCTCTTGGTAGTGAATCTTCCCATAAAGTTTCATTGAATTCCGGTCATTAGTTGCTGAAAAATAGCCCGGAAACGAAAAATTGCACTATATGTACAGTTGATGGAAAAAATTCAAAGAGCCATAACTCTGTAAAAAATCATCCGACCAGAACCCGCTGATAATATGCACATCTCCCATTAGTAGTGAAGCTTCTAATAAAGTTTCATTGAATTCCGGTCATAAGTTGCTGAGAAATAGCCCGGACAAAAGGCAAGGAAAGACAGACGAAGCGGAGACTATATGCTCCCCCATATATTATATATATATGGGGAGCATAATAAAGTAAGCATAAGTTAATTATAGTAACATCCCTCACAATTAAGGATCTACCAGTTTGCGACTTAATAGACACGTTATTACTGAGTAGACAAAACATTACATAAAGAGAATAATCTTTCTTCTA
Organism: Dreissena rostriformis; assembly: GCA_007657795.1. Lineage (NCBI taxonomy): Eukaryota > Metazoa > Mollusca > Bivalvia > Myida > Dreissenidae > Dreissena > Dreissena rostriformis. Next base: position 248,383 of record VMBQ01000110.1, on the reverse strand, counting down.
TTATTCTAAACCTAAAGCCAAGTTGGGGAACAATGGCACTAAACTTTCAAAATGGGTCTTCCTCTAGGACAACAGGGCTTAATGCATGTGCATAAAGTGTCGTCCCAGATTAGCCTGTGCAGTCTGCACAGGCTAATCTGCGACGACACTAAAGGCACATGAATTACGACCCTTTTTACCCAGAACAATGCTCAAATAATCACACATCATATCTCACCTGTATTGATTTCTGCAGGTATTCAAGGGCAGTCTCGTATTTCTCCAAGAAAATGTTACTTATGCCGATATTGGACCAGGAGCCCGCTATGCTGGACATGTTTGGAGTTCCAGTCTGCATGTGATACTCTATGGACCTCTCAGTGTATTCAATCATCTACAGAACAGGACAATGTGATTGGTTAACAAAGATAAACAGAGCCACGTTCTGGGAAAACTGGGCTTAAAGCAAGTGCGTAAAGTGTCGTCCCAGTTTAGTCTGATCAATTCACAAAGGATAATCTGTGACGACACTTTCTGCCTTAACAGGATTTTAGTTTAGAAGAGACATCCTTTTAATGAAAAATTCCATAAAAGCGGAAAGTGTAGACTCTGCATCAGCAAAACCCATTGTTACAGCACTGTATATACATGTATAGAGAATAACAGCTAATGCCTGATCGTTTTGTAATATATCAGGCTGGGCTTAGAATAAAATAATTTATTCATGCAGAGCCTGATATATTACGAAACGATCAGGCAGTTACCTGTCTTTCTGTATATCATAAATCTTAGTCCCCATTTTCAAAGAAATAATCAAATCTAATCAATATGACCCTGCATCTTTGCGGGAAAGAATATGATTTTTGACAGTTAACGTGTTAATAATGACGTCATGAGCACTTGCACTTCATATTTGTAAAATTTGTTTTTGTTTTTTACTGTTTGTGTCTAAAATACATTACATCTTGGTTTTGTTTCTAAAATACATGACATCTTGGAATCATATTGTTTGTTTTTTTAAACCTGATTCTATTGTACCAAAAATGATGACTTTATAGTTAATTCTGAGTAATATGACCTACCTCCAAATGTTGACATGATATAAAAAAAATATCAGGCAGATGTCATTGTAGTGGAATGATAAAATGTACACCACCCTTGGAACAGGCCACCCAGTAAGCCATGAACCTTTTATTGTTTTTCTATACAGGCCATTTTCAGTGAATACTGTGAAAACATTTATTTACGTCAGCACGAAATTTCGTCATTTAAAGAAAAATTACTATTTCGTCAGCACTTAAATTCGTCAATTTCTGATTTTGTGTAAAAAAAATAATTAAAAAAATGCGTCAGTCAATATCCGATTTGTTTGAAATACATGCGGTCGCGACAAATCGTGATGGAGAAAGGGGGAGGACCCTTGAGGGTCACTTGCAGGAGGTGAGCCCTGTTTATATCACATGGCAATTAACTAGTTGTTTGTTATTTGGTGATAGTAACTGACCCGTATTACTTTATGCCATTAACAAGTTCATTGTAATGATAAGCGGATTAGTGGGAACCTATAACTGTAAACATACCGCTTTTCTAATGTGCATATATATCCGATAATGCCTCCGTAGCTTAGTGATAAGGCGCTTGCGTTGTAATCCAGAGGTCCTGGGTTCGATCCCGGGTCGGGGCACATACATGCCAGTCGTGTTTCAGCGGAATGCTGACTGACAAATAAAGGCTTAGCCCGGCATTAAGACAACGATAATCCTTTTTAATAACACTATCAATTGAAATAAATGTCACGTGTCAGTTAAGTACACTGTATAATCTACACCCCTTTGTATCAAAACCGGATTACCGTAACTTGATTTCGAAATAGACACAGTAAGTATGCGTGGATTACGTTGGATTATAATTTTCATGTCAACGGTAATCCAGTCTTAATTTTGTTTAAACATTTGACATAATTATTTGTTAGGAACTTAAATTGGTTAATCGGTCTACTGACGAAATAGACGAAAATTAATGTTTGACGAATAATAATGGTTTCACAGTATTCAATATCACCATTTGACTGAAGTTTGGAGGAGCTTTATATACTACTACAATGTATCAAAGATGGGAAGCAATTATATTACAAAGAATCACTCTTGTGTACCTTCTGGTAATCCCCGAGTTTTTCGTAGCCCACTCCGATACCATTGCAATAGTTTCCCATCCGCTCGAGCAGGTTTTTATTCGACCCAATCTCCTTCACAGTCCTAGACATATCATAAATGTTAGTTAATTGTGGTAAAAAAAAAAAGAAATTTGCACAAATCATAAATTCAGTAACGACTATAACTTGTGGTGTCATTTATCCTTGGTACAATATTAAATATTAAGGAAACCATGGCATCTCACGTGCATATTGTAATAATACCTTACCGCCTTTGTCACAAGGTTAAGAGATCCTAATTTGTTGGTATTAATAAGCCAGAAAACACCAAAATCACAACACTTAACCCTTTTCCACTCAGATACGCGTTTTGACCCATTTGTAATCCCTTTGAAAATCTATTAAAATGAAAAACCTTTCTTAATTCTTCAAGTTTTAAAGGCTTCATTACCAACCCATTTGATACTGATGAGCAGCAAACAGCGTAAAACCTGAACAGTGTGTGAGTTACTCGCAGGCTGTTCTGGTTTTATGCTGGTTGCATATGGCCATTTTAACTTTGAATCTTATTGGGAAAGGGTTAAACAAACAAACATCACTGACTTTTCTATGCCGGCAAGCAGTTCCAGATGCAGATTGATGCCACGTTCTGCAGTGTGAGGGTTCTCGCAGAGGGCACAGGCCAGGCTGTACTGCAGTGAGTTCAGAGTCTTCAACCAATCAGCATGCGATTTCCCAGACTTCAACCCTTCAGACTGCCAGCAAAGAGAGTAGAAACAAGAAATATCTTTAAAAAAATATATTCAGTGTATATCCTGACTTTAAAATAAGGGAAGAAAATTTACGTAAGTAAATAATTAAATTGAAAACAAAGGTTTAATTGTTGTTGCTGATGTTTTCACTTGTTAGTCGTATACCCACAGCATGAAATGTTTGTTATGAAGTGAACGAATATTCAAACCACACAAAAGTGTTCATAGATAAGAATTATACTATGTGAGATCACATCTTATGTGTCCTCAGATGGCTTATTATGAATATATTTTTTCGTTCACAGTTAGCAAAATGACAATTACAAATTGTGTTTTACATTCAAAATCGAATAAACGAATCCCTTTAAAAAATACAATCTTCAAACTTTCTACGAGCTGACTTAAACTAAACGATCATTCACACAATATATGCTTTTAATACAATACCACGCAAATGGAACAATAGTATTTCTATTTCTTAGTATTTCTATTTCTTACACCATCAACAAACTCCTCGCAATAGTTACTCTCATAATGTTATGTAATAATTGTATCAACAACTTATGGAGCCTTACAATGATTATATTTTTTATGTCACAACATTTTTTATTATTACTATATTCATAATCGGATTGAATTAAAGAATTGACAACTTTTTACATAACTTGACTTAAACTGTTATTACTTTCAAAGCGTCGTATTTTCCCTTCACCCCATGTGGCATCATAAACCAATACTGAATAATGCAATACACAGCCTTGCTTCAAACATAAATATTTGCACCACACATAAATATTTGCATAGAACCACAATAACTCAAATTCTTGTCCGATCACCTGCAAAGGTTAGCTTGTGTGTATAGTTAGTTTTTTTTTTTTGGGGGGGGGGCAGCAAAGCTAAAAATTCCATCAGATTTATGTTAACAATGTGGCAGACTACCTGGACTTTTCTATATGGTTGAACCGCTTCATCCGAAAACATTTAAATAGATAATTAAATGCAGCATAGCGCTTTATCAGCTAGTTTTCAACTTACCAATCACTCCAGCTGCTTTGCATTACGTTTATATTCAGTTCTTACACAGCTATTTTACGAATCTAGATGAAGCCAGTACACATGGATGGAATAAGTAGTTTATAGTTAAATATCGTCAGAGATGTCGATACAACAAAGTTAAAGTCACTGTAGCATGCATAATTATCCCTTTGAGTGCTGGAACCGGATTTTGAAGGTTTTTGCAAACAGTTTGGATCCAGATGAGACGCCACAGAACGTGGCGTCTCATCAGGATCCAAACTGTTTGCTATTCTGATAGTGGTCTTTGAAAAAAAGTGAAGAAAATGATGATTTTAGAAATTCAGCAGACGACAATTTAGCAGACGACAAATTTCCCAGCATGCAAAGGGTTAAAATGAGTGTGCGGTGCAAGAAAACCTGTGCAAAAACATACCAGTCCCAGCAATGTCTGGAAGTAAATTAATAAATTATAGAAATTTGATTTTCAACGATTATGGTGACTAGATTTTTACTGTGCATTTAATCTTGGGCATTTGAGCAGTCAACGTCTGAATTTTGAACAGAAAACCATTCATTTAAAACAGAAAAAATGTCATTATAAATGTATGATTCTTTTATAAATATCATTTATGAAAACGGGCAAGTTCATCATTATTCTTTCAAGCATTTCGGATGTACTATTCCATAGCCTCTGACTGATTTCAGCTGCGTTCGCAGTCACGAGACATCCATGCACAGAGTACACATGATTGTGCATGAAGCCATGAAGACGAGATCTCTCTGATGGCACCATTTTAGAACAAAATGTGTACGTCGGAGTACACTATATCTGTTTTATGAAATACAAGCAAATTCTGATTTATGGTGATAATAACCACTCAGAAAATAAAATTCCACCGTACATCAAAAATACACCTTGGCTGTCAAAGTGTTTAAGCGGAGGACTACGGCCATTTGCGTACACGCATTTGACTTATTGAATATTATACTGAAGAATATTATATAGGTTTAAAATAAGCTTAGAAAGAATGAGCAAATGTATAGAACCACACTCAATACCACTAACAATGTATAGAACCACACTCAATACCACTAACAATGTATAGAACCATACGCAATACCACTAACAAAGGGTAAACAAGAAATATCTTTAAAAAAGATATTCTGCGTATAGCCTGACTTTGAAATAAAGGTAGAAAATTTACTTTTCTAAGTTATTAAATTAAAATCAAAGGTTTAAGTATTGTTGTGTACTTTTTTTCGCTAAGAAGTTGCATATCCACAGCCCATAATAGTGTTTGTAGATTTTTACTATGTGTGATGATATCATATGTGTTCTCACGCTAATTATGAATTATTTCTTGGTCATTGAAACACTTGATCTTTGATTAAGACGTAGTTTTCTTTCCACACATTCAAATAACATTGTGACATCCGTGCATGTGAAAATTGGTCTTATGGCATATTCATCCAACATAGCTCAAGCCCAGCCTGCGCACTTGCACCGTCTGGTCAGGGGCTACGCTTTCCGCTATAAAAAAGCATGCAAGATTTCGTGGTATCTTCTTAGTATCCTCCTCAATATGCATATCCTGACAAGACTGCGGGGATGCGCAGGCTGGATTGGAGCTACGTTGGCAGCATATTGCATAAGTCCCATTTTCGCATGATGCCTGTCTTTTAAGATCTGATTGTGTCTTGTAAATGGAACATCAAACCATGATACTTTCCAATGGCTTGCAGGATTTTCAGACAGACTGATCGTGTATGTCACACATGTGTGGCTAGATAATTAAACAATTTCCCTTCTATCATGGACACCATACAATTTCGGTAGTTTTGTCTCACAATGCAAGACTAATGGCATTTACTGATAGGTTTTCATTAATTTCTTTCCCTAAAATGTGTGTTATTTGATATCTTGAAAGCAATACTCTGTCAACATAAGGCGTTTATTAATAGTACATTTTGTCTTTCCCTGACAATTTACTGACCCAGTACAGACCCTGAAAGTCTTGGGGATGGAATTTACCGGTAATGCTTAATTGTAACTGGGCCAAAAAGACATGCAGAGAGTAGTCGGCATTTCCCTTCACTGATTAGTGTTACATCCTTTACTACAAAGACACGGTGATGTTGCCAATGTTCTATGCGATTATGCTCAAATCAGCCAATGGAATGAATGGAGTGTATTCATTCAGGTCTGCTGGCATTATGTAAAGGTCGTTTAAGGTGAAAAGCTTGCTTTAACAGCTACGCTTGAAACAAACATTGTCGTTCATCAATTTAATAGCACATGCAGGTTAAACTTTGAAAGTCCCCCCCCCACCTCTAGTTGAAAGTACCAGGGCATACAAATACAAATAAATAACAGACAAATTGATGAAATAAACAGCCCAACCAATTTATCCCTCACCACTATTCGTACTCCCCTCTCCAACACTGCTGACTGCCCCTGTGGTAATCCAGCTGTGTCTAGGAACTTGTTGACAGCACTCAGAAATGTCACCAGCTGAAATAGTGTTACCAGTCAAATTTCAATGGTGCAACCAGCCAAATTTCAATAGTAAAAATATTTCACCTGACCATGTAGTTTTTCTGTATAAACATACACCTGTGCATTCAGCTTCTTGTTCTGGAATTGTCACAAATTGTCAAAAGTGGAAAAAAGACAAAGGGCCATAATTCCGCTAAAACTCGTTGCAACCAAAATTATGTCTTAACCATATCTACACATTTAAACAATTCAGCTGTTAAAGTTTGAAAAAATGTCGTCAATCAATCAAAAAGGAGTTCAGAACACAAAATGTTTGGGAGTATTTATATTCTTAAGTGAAAAAATAAATAAACCAATGGCCATTATTCAGCAAAACGGGTGACAGCCAAAATTTCTTTCTACCCGGTAAATGATCATATTCACATTAAGGTCATGCAGCTGAGGAAATTTGAGCCAAATGCGCCAAGAAGATGGGGAGGACTTTAAAACACAAATTGATGGGACTCAATATTCCAAAGAGGAAAATCAGACAAGGGCCATAACTCTTCCAAAACTCTTCGCAGCCAAAATTCTTTTCTTTACAACCATGTAAGCATTAAGTTCATTCAACTGTGAAAGTTTGAGCAAGATCCAAATACAATGTAGTAGGTAAAGACAATATATTCTATTTTGGAAAAACAGATGAAGAGTCATATTTCTGTCAAAACATGTCATATCCAAAATTCTTGTCTTTAAGATCATCTACATAAAACGGTCATTCGACTGAGAAAGTTCTAGTGAGATCTATCAAGTGCTTAAAGAGGAGTTCAAAATACAACATTTTGGGATGAAATATTCTATAATGGAAAAAACAGGCAAACGGCCATTATTCTGCCAAAACTCATCACAGCCAAAATTTATTTTTATGATCATCTACACATATAAGGTTAAACAGTTTGAGCAACAAGCACCCAGAAGATTTAACCCTTTCAGTGCTGGAACCGAATTTTGAAGGCCTTTGCAAACAGTTTGGATCCAGATGAGACGCCACAGAACGTGGCCTCTCATCAGGATCCAAACTGTTTGCTATTCTGATAGTGGTCTTTGAAAAAAAGTGAAGAAAATGCAAATTTTAGAAATTCAGCAGACGACATTTTAGCAGACGACAAATTTCCCAGCATGCAAAGGGTTAAAAATACAAGCTTCGGGACATACAAATGTACTGACAGACGGATTACAGGTGCAATCCTTACTGCCTCCCACTTCTGGGTGCATAACAAATTCCACGTACCAACATTCCCGGCGGGGAACTGTTTTCCAGTTGGCCTCTGTCCTCAAGGTATGTGTATATCTGCACAAGGCGTAAATCAAACGTTGACAACAGTTGCCTAGCAATCACGTCTCCGCTCAGTCTAGTTTCCCGCCATAGTAAGATGAGATGATATAAATTGGTCCTAAAAAACATTGGTCACGTAATTTCTCCTAATTCATTCATATGTCTGCATTCTTAACACCAGGGCCTGTATTCACCGACCAATTCTTAGCCTTAAGAATAAGGAAAAGACTTCAACACAAGAAATCTTACTTCAGAGTTTGAATATATACAGGTTAGAAATGGTGTTTATGTCATTTCCAAATTGATCCACATCAATCATTTATTATAATATGTAATTTTATATGTTAAATGCCATGATAGACTTAACTTTCCAGTAATTATAGAACGTAAAAGTTTTAAAAATTGTGTTTATTTTTAGACTGAAGTCTAGGAATTGGTTGGTGAAAACAGGCCCAGGTACTTTGTCATTATCATTTTTTACTTAACAAAATCATAAACTAAAGTCTTATTACAAATGTGACTAATACCCCTAGATTGGTTTGTCATCTATAGTCAAGGGCATTTGGAATTTGCGCATCACTGGGGATGAAAAAAAGTGCCTTGCACATCACTTCATGGCGTTAACATATTTAAAGTTTCAATTAATTACTTGAGCAATGTGGAAGGATTTTGCTCCACAAACTTATAGTAGGGAATATCATGCTGCATTTTTATTGGATAAGAAATATTCCAGACATGAAAATGGGATAGAAATACAGATGGACAGAAACAGCAGCAACATAAAATGTTTCAATATATTAATTCTACTATTGGTTCTAATGAAAGTTACTTTGCTGTCTTTGTTTCCAAAACAATTGCGTTCATAGTTTCATCATATCTATGTTTTAAGATTGGAAGGCGTGGCATCCGATGCGAGAACAAGCCCCTTAAAGGCTTTACTGTATATTTATGAACATGCCCCATATCGCAACTTTTGCTGAATGCGAAATGCTTAGAAATGAAGGATGAATGCATCAATTAAATGACTCGGCGGATGAAAAGTGGATGACCAATCCTTGGATGCTAGGCTGACCTTTTACTGCACCCCCAATAAAACACTCAAAACGGATGTGTGCCCCCCCCCCCCCCCCCCCACAAGCACACTAATGTCTGGATCCAACCATGGCTATTGCCAACTTAAACACACGCACTCTGATGGTGAACAACAATGACAATTACCGCTCCAATAACAACCTACTTCTCAAGGTAGGAGAACACAAAGAAGTTAGCGATGCATTCTGCCAGCCTCTCCCTGTTGCCCAGAGTAACCAACAGGTCTGGCAGCTGATTGGCTAGTGGGAAATATGGCAGTTGGTCAATGTCAGTTATGGCACTCTGAAATTAAAAACAATCATTTAAAAACTTTATAAGAAAGGCTGAACAAATACATCAATACAATAAATTTGAAAATAGTTTTTATTATTCTCACAAACATATGAAACTTATCATTAAGGGGCATAGTTTTATAATATTTAAACATTTATTTCAAAGTAAATGATGTAACCATGCAATCTATTGTAGTAAAGTTTTGATGTACCTTGTCAAGTTCTTTCAGTTGTGCGTTGAAATATGTCACCATCGTCTCAAGATAGTAATTTCTGAATAAGATGTCATAAATATGCCAATCAAGTCATTATGATTAACACATCTGGTTTCTCAACTAAGGTTTCTACTCTAACGTTGCTTGTTCCAGTTGTGATATTATTAAATACATAAAAAAATATATACCTGCAAGGGATTTTCTATTTTTGTGTATTCTTGTCTTAATCCTAGTATGGAAACTATTAAACTAATAAATTTACCATAAAAGAGGTTTCATTTATTTATAATTTATTAACATTGTTTCAATGAGGACTTTTTTAATTTAAAAGAGTACCAACACATAAATATTTCACCAGATTTGTAAGGGCTGTCCCAACTTTGAGAGTATGTCAGCATATAGTGTAGCAACAGCAGTGTCTAACCTTTTGTCAACATCTTCAAGATATCTCTTCTCCACAGCATCTCCAAGTTGCTTGAATCCAAATCTATAAATCAGTATCAGTTTCACAAAATTGTTTTAACAAAATAAAGATGGCAATGATGATGCACACCTGAACACTGGAAAAGATGAAAGCCTTACTGTTCTGTTTATTTGCTTTTTGTGCTGCTAGAAACAATATTTCAAATAAATGTGGTCAGTAAACCTAATCTTAGCCAGCCAGTATTTAGCGCAGTTATTAAGTTATCTTGATATTGACCTGACTGGCAATAACGAAGCAGGGTATGCATGTTAGCTATCAACACAGACAGTTATGACGCAAACCTCAATCTCAAGCTAAGTCTCTATATGCCAACTTTCTACAACTGAATTTTCATGAAGATTGGCCTATGCCAACTAAATTTATGGAGAAGAAAGATCTTGTTAAATGCCGTCAGTCTGCAAAACCTCTATCAAATTAACGGGATATTCCTACAATTAATTGAAACCCTTGTTAAAAAATAATATTTTATCAAGCATGTTTAATTAAATAAATAGATAAATGATAATTTCATTAAAAAATATATACTATTATAGAAGCCATCAAATGCCCCTTTAAATTGGGTGCCAGATAACGGTGAAACTACAATACTATTTCACAGATATTTTCCTATCTTTCACTACTTAGCAAAACAAGAATCGTTGAAAACGATGGATGCTCCCCTTATGTTGATAATAAAGTATATAAGAGATCGGTCAAATATTGAAGGTGCTATGAGAAACTGTAACCAACCTTGAGAAAATCTATTATAAGCCTCGGTGACCTTGACCCCAGTGACCTCAAACCTCATCAAAAGGTAGAGGTCCATGCAAGGTACCTACATGCCAAATATGTAAGAGATCGGTAAAGTATTGAAGGCGGTATGAGAAACTGTAAAAAAAGTGTGACAGAAAATCTCTTATTAGCCTCGGTGACCTTGACCCCAGTGACCTCAAACCTCATCAAAAGGTAGAGGTCCATGCAAGGTACGTACATGCCAAATATGTTAGAGATCGGTAAAGTATTGAAGGCGGTATGAGAAACTGTAACAAAAGTGGGACGGAAAATCTATTATTAGCCTCGGTGACCTTGACCCCAGTGACCGCAAACATCATGAAAAGGTAGAGGTCCATGCAAGGTACCTACATGCCAAATATGTAAGAGATCGGTAAAGTATTGAAGGCGCCATGAGAAACTGTAACAAAAGTGGGACGGAAAATCTATTATAAGCCTTGGTGACCTTGACCCCAGTGACCGCAAACATCATGAAAAGGTAGAGGTCCATGCAAGGTACCTACATGCCAAATATGTAAGAGATCGGTAAAGTATTGAAGGCGCCATGAGAAACTGTAACAAAAGTGGGATGGAAAATCTATTTTTAGCCTCGGTGACCTTGACCCCAGTGACCGCAAACGTCATAAAAAGGTAGAGGTCCATGCAAGGTACCTACATGCCAAATATGTAAGAGATCGGTAAAGAATTGAAGGCGCCATGAGAAACTGTAAAAAAAGTGTGCCGGAAGGAATTTGGAAAGATTAACGGAAGTACAAACTGGCAACTATATGCTCCCGATATATATATATATATATATGGGGAGCATAAAAAGGAAGACTGGTACTTGATCATGCCGGACTGGCGCACTATGAAAGGCTTCATGGCGAAGTAGAGTGGCGACCAGACTTGGTCTTGAATGGAGTAGAGCTCCTTCAGCATGGTCTCAGAGCAACCGTGACCAGACAGCTGTATGGTGCAAAACACCTGAAAATCAGGGGCGAGAACTCAGCTGTATTGTGCACAACACCTGTAAATCAGGGGAGACAACTCTGTGTATCAGGGGAGAAAACAACCATTTTAGATTAGAAGTGGTTTATTAAAATACTTGGGATAACATAAGTTGAAGGTGTGCCAGTGAATTTAGGTTTTGTGTATTGATAATGAATGCTTTTCATGTGGATTGGTTAAACTCCATCTTTATTTTTTTTGAAATTGATAATAAAACTAAAACAATCATGAATTTCCATCTAATAGTCAAACACCCTTATAACCAACTCAATACATCGTACAATGACAAATAGCGTATTAATACAGTTTTCCTGCAGCGACCAACTTGTTATTAAAATTTTGAGATTTTCGTCTAAAGTTTGATCCATGGAGTTTTCAATTACAATAAACTGTACTAAATTTGCGCTTTTTGTTGAAATACAATTTGGTCTGTTTAAACTTCATTTAATTCAGACAATTGCACAAAAAAACTGTGTAAACTGAATCAATAGCTACACATTATACATACAATTGATTAAATAACATTTTAATGAAAAAAAAAACACTATAAAAATCCCAAGATATATTTGTTCAGGTGTCAGCCTTATAACATTTTAATGAAAAAAAAACACTATAAGAATCCCAAGATATATATGTTCAGGTGTCAGCCTTGTGACCAGAAAATCCCAGGTTCACTTTCCTCTCCTGTTCTTAAAACATCCCATATACACCAAGTAATGGTTCTTCCCAGGACAGACTCAAGGTGTATTTATAGACGTACAGGCTTCAGATGCAATCCAGCTTAAAATATCTTTGAACTCAAATTAAAAAAGTCTTGTTCTGGAAAAACTGGGCTCAATGCATGTGCGTAAAGTGTCATTCCAGATCAGGGACAACACTTCCCGCATTTACTGGATTTTTGCTAAGGAGAGACTTCTTTTACATGAAAAATACCAATAAAGCAGAAAGTGTCTTCCCTGTTTAGCCTGTGCAGTCTGCAATCAGGGACGACACTAAACGCACATGCATTAAACCAAATTTTCCCAGAACGATGCTCAGTCAATCGCACGTCAACCTTTTCCACTATATTTCCTGTGTACTCTGGCACATTATAGTCTTCCTCCAGTCTCACTATCACATGATGGAACAACTTTTCAATGCTGAAAATATAGCATTAACTTATTACTTGGCCTTTCAGCAAATTAAACTTTCAGTGTTATAAGGGTATATGAAAATATTAGCTTTAAAGCAAAGTTACATGGCAAACCTTGTATCTGAAAATGTAAGACACAGAGCCTTCCAATAAGTATTTAATCAAGTCATACATTAAATGATTTTCACAATGTTTAACATGTAAGTCTCGTTTTTATAAACGCTATATTTATTTTTATATTTACAAAAAGTTGTCCCAGGGGACACTTTAAGTGCACATGGGAAAATCAGTAGCATTAGTAAAATATAAATGCAATATACATGAGAACCCCTTTAACCCTTTGCATGCTGGGAAATTTGTCGTCTGCTAAAATGTTGTCTGCTGAATTTCTAAATTTGGCATTTTCTTCGATTTTTTTTCTAAGACCACTATCAGAATAGCAAACAGTTTGGATCCTGATGAGACGCCACGGTCTGTGGCGTCTCATCTGGATCCAAACTGTTTGCAAAGGCCTTCAAAATCCGGTTCCAGCGCTCAAAGGGTTAAGCATGAGCACTATCAATAACAATACTGTAGTGAGTAAACTTCTCATTGAAGAAGGTGATTTTGTAGGCGTGAATTCCAATCTCAATTGAGACATATACATATATATGGCATTTTATATACATTTGTTTAAACAATTTCATCAATATCACATTGGTAGAAGATAAAAAAGAAGGAATATGCACTGTTTTAATACATGTACCTGTGATAATTTAGGGGGAAACAACATTGATGTGCATCAATATGCCTCTTAAACTGAAATTTTGATAATATTTTCCCTTGCTAAAATTAATGTTTTATATTTTAAATCTGGTTCAATACAAGCCTATTTAATTATGCACTAGAATTAAAGCATTTATATCACAATAAACTTTGAACAATAAACATTAAAACAACAATCCACTATTTCACATAATTTTATAACTTTAAGGAAGTTTTCACCCAAGACGCACATTTAATTAAAGATATCAACCGATTTCTGCAAAGCATGCTCGTTTAAACAGAATTCACAATTAAATTGGTCTCTACAGTCTTTCAACAATGCTACCTTTCAGAATGGATGAGAGTGTCAATCTTCTTGTCTAGCAGCCGGAAGTATCCGTAGGCAATCAACTCCTAAAATAAAGGAGAGCTCCAATAGAAACCAAGCTGTTAGATTGGAGGCTGTGCACTGTCAAGGTTTATTGAGACATTGTGGAGAAAATATTATCTAACTGAAAGATTGAATAACCTTTTTGTACAAGGTCTGTTTTGATGATCTCTGAATTTCATTATTTATATATTCAAAATACTAGTATTAACTATTTCCAACAAGAATAGAAACAAAAAAAGGATGTCCAAACATGTTTTGACTCATACAAAGGGAATGTCAACAAACCACTCTAAAGCATTTTGTTATTTGCATATAACAAAGCCAATAAAAAGGATATTATGGCCACATTTGACCATTAATGTATAAGTGTGAGCTTGACCTTTTGATCTAGGGACCCCTGACACTTTTTTTCTACAAATAGCTCATTTGAAACAAGTCATGTGAAATTGAAAGATACATTTGGAACTTACAGTACAGGGCTGTTTTTGAGGCGAGACCTTGGCATTTGAGGTAGAGATTCAGGTTACTTGCATGATCATATGTGTCAAGTTAACTTCAAATTGCTTAAATAATGATGAAGTTACAGTCAGGGAAAGGGTTTGGAATGAGCAGACGGATGGACAGAATTATAATCAAACAGACAGATGGACAAGTGCACTGCTTAACGCTTTTTGCTTTGTGGGAATAACATGAATACATCATACTGGTATATAGGATTTTGCTCTAAAAATATTTATTTCAATAAAGGAATAAAAATATATATTATTACTTTTTATAAATTGCTAAAAAAGACATGCCTACTGACCGTCATAACTATTTTCAAAAACAGGGGGTTTCTGGTCATCTCAGCATTCACGATGCGATCCAGCTGAGGTGGGGACAGCTCCTTTCCACTAGCACCAAGCACACTCTACAAGTCAATATAAGTAACCATGCAGTGATAAGATACATATAAGAAGCGCTCTGAGAAAACAGGGCTTAATGCGTGTGCTTAAAGTGTTGTGCCAGATTAGCCTGTGCAGTCTGCAAAATCTATAAAAAGAAAAACTGCACACAATTTTATATTTTCAGTAGAATATTTCTTATTCTTAATTGGCATTTTAAATGCTTCCAGATGTTTTCAGAACAAAGCACCACACCTGGGTGAAATCAACAAATTGATTTAAGAATAAATATATTAGATATATTTATTGATATAAGATTTGAAGATCTCATTTAAATTTAAATCATATGATGAAAATGTCCCCCCCCCCTCCAACTTTTCTATGAAAAGGGAGATAAATACTTGTTTTGAGCAAAAATGCTACCAAAATGGGTGATATAGAAAACATAGAATACAAATTCAACAAAATACTATTGCTCACAATGCTCATATCCCGTCTGCTGTCAACAGTTAGGGTCTCAACAGTAAGTCGTAGATAGTTTCTGGTTTCCAGCTCCTGCAGGTTTGTCATATCAGACGACAATGTGGACACCACTACAAGGCAGCCTGTGGGAAAGTTGACGGGCAACCAGTACAGTACCTACAATGAAATACATACTAGTAACATGGAATAAACAAGTACACATATATACTTAAAAAAACCACAACAACAACAACAACAACAGCTAAAAACAACCCCAAACAATGATATTCTTTGCTTAACTGTAGAAAAATAGGTTCCCAT
This sequence comes from Dreissena rostriformis, assembly GCA_007657795.1. Lineage (NCBI taxonomy): Eukaryota > Metazoa > Mollusca > Bivalvia > Myida > Dreissenidae > Dreissena > Dreissena rostriformis. The sequence goes on along the minus strand of VMBQ01000110.1, from coordinate 232,916 downwards.
AGTAAATGACATATAAAGTTGCGGTATAATAAAATCATTATGTCATTTACAGTGTTTGAATCATTATATACTTTGCTGGAAATTATTCATATAAAAATTCTGCCACTCTCCTCATTATTCTCATCCCTTAACATCACCTAATTAACATAAACATGTATCACTATTTGTGAAATGACAACCAAATAAACATGATATTACATAATACATTCACAGGCAAAAAAAATCAAGAAAAAGTATATATTCAGCATAAACCTCATTCTAACGGTTCATGATACATTATCCCCTTACCTTAGAAATCTGGCTTGAGTTTGTGACTTTGTCAACACCATCCACTATGAGTACAGGCAGCTTCCCGAGACCTACTAGTTGACTCATTGCTGCCAGTAGTCGCTGAACCAGAGCCCGAGTGGTATCCTTCTCAACTTCCTGTTTGGTTGCTATGGTTTCGGATTGTTCCGAGGAACTTTGGTCCACTCCAAGCAGAGTATTGTTCATATGCTCGAATTCTCCGGCTATTCGTGACAGCAGGCCGTCAACATCTGCAAATGCAAACAAAAGACTATCAAGAATGTAAATCATAGGTTTGAAAATGTATTAGTAATTGGAGCCAATCTAAGTACTTTTGCACAATGTGATTCAACTCGAAACTATCAAAATAGTGTTGTAAATTTCTTATGTTTTTGTGATATACAATGAAATGGGAACTAATTTTATACCAATAGCTTGAATGTAACTTTACACAATTGTACAAAAACCTGGGAAGTTAAAAGCTACAAAAAAAAAATACACAAGTCCTGCTAAGTCTAACAACAGAACTAGAACGGTCAATCTAAATATATATACATTTGCAAATATCAAACAAGAAATATCTTTAAAAAACCTAAACGCAAAGTGTTTTTCCACATTTTTCGAAACCTAAACGCAAAGTGTGACGGAATTTCAGTCAGACAGACGGACAGACAGACAGACGGACAGTGCGATCGTAATATGCCCACCTTCAGGGGCATAAAAAGATATTCGTTGTATATCCTGACCTTGAAATAAAGGTAGAAAATGGATGTTTCTTAATTATTAAACAAAGGTTTAAGTATTGTTGCGTTCTTTTTTCACTTAATAGTCGCATACCGGTATCCACTGCATGAAATTTTTGTTATGAAGTGCGCCTATATTAAACCACATAATAGTGTTTGTAGATACAAATTTAACTACGTGAGATCACATCATATGTGTCCTCATATGGTTTCTTATGAATTTATTTCTTCGTCATAAAAACATTTGGTATGTTGATATTTGATTAAGACGCAGTTTTCTTTCCACACATTCAAATAACAATGTTACACCTACGTCATGCGAAAAATGGTCTTTTGATATATGTGCAGACTTGCGCAGTCTGGTCAGGGGCTATGCTTTCCGCTATAAAAAAGCATGCAAGGTTTCGTGGTATCTCCAGAGTAGCCTATTCAGTATGCATACCCTGACAAGACTGCGCGGATGCTATGCTGACAGCATATTGCATAAGACCCATTTTCGCATGACACAGGTCTTTAAATATCTCATTGCGTCTTGTAAATGGAACATCAAACTATGACACTTTCCGATTGAAAATTGAAGCCATACTGTGATATTTATAGCAAACTGGCAAATGTTGGTAGCCTATTCTGGCTTGCATACGTCACACATGTGTGGCTAGATTATCAAAGGATTTCCCTTCTATCATGGACACTTCACTATTTCGGTAATTTCTCTCACAATACAAGACCAATGGCATTTACTGATAGGTTTTCATTCATTCCTTTCCCTAAAATTTGTGTTATTTGATATCTCGAAAGCAATACTGTGTTATCAACATAAGGCGTTTATTGATAGTACATTCCGTCTTCCCCTGACGATTGACTGACCCAGCACTGTCAGACCCTGAAAGTGTTGAGGATGGAATTTACTGGCAAAGAGAGTAGCCAGCATCTCCCTACACTGAACAGTGTTACATCCTATACTACAAAGACGCGGTGATGTTGCCAATGTTCTGGGGCATTATTCTCAAATCAGCCAATGGAAAAAATGAAGTGCTGGCATTATGTAAAAGGTCATTTAAGGTGAAAAGCTGGGTTAAACAGCTACGCCGAAAAAACATAAATATAAAAAGCATATAAAGTGTGCATAGGAGTTAATATAAACTCTACAAACCTGATTTGTAACCTGAAATTAATATGCATTTACTATCAACAATAACATGAACTGTTGGAGAACAGTATAGAGTAAAAGTAATCTTAAAAACATCATGTTAGGATCGGAAGAAAACTGTATTAGAAGAAAAACAAGTCATTTTCAGATAAATCAACGATTGTAACTCAACAAAGCGATGAATGTGTCAGTCCACATACACATACCAGTACTGTTGTCAGCAAAGCCTGTGAAATGGTAGACAACAGCGAGATTTCTGTCCTGTTTGAGCTTGGATATCCAGTAGCATAGCAACGCTGACTTGCCAACACCAGTATCCCCAGTGACCACAACATGTTGTCTAGCTTCTGGAAATAACAATAACAAGGGTTGTCGTAAGACAGCATGCACAAAAATTCGTTTGCTTTGGTTGCATAATGTATATTTTCTGTCAATCACCTGATATAATGACCACAAAGACATATTTGAAGTTGAATATCTGTAGTAGTTATATAGTATATGTAAATAAGAATTCAAAAAATATGTTTGGTTTGTCAGTATTTGCTGACATCTATAAATACAAGAACTGACCACTATCCAGTTGCCTGTCAAGGACACTGAGGTAGACCTCCCCCTGCACGAACATGTTGCTCCTGCTTGCCAGGAACGCGTCATGCTGACTCAACACCTCCTCTCTTGCCGTCCTACGCTGGGAGGCCAGATCCACCAGCAGCGTGTTACGCAGGTAGTCCATTATAGTGGTGTACATGATGCTGGCTGCCTGGAAGTAAAGAGACTTACATGTGAATCAAAAATATGATTGTTAAAAGGACAATTTTTATTTTACTTTTGGTCATAGATTGAAATATGATAAATACATGTATATTATAAATATTATAAACATTTCAACATCATCACTAAAAACATTCATAGAAAATTGTTTTGTTTGTTTTGTATATTAGCATATTCAGCAAAACAACTGACACGAATTTCATGCTACTACAGTCATATAATTATGCAACAATTTAAAAAAAACAAACTATACAGCCGATAACTTCAATTTGCATACCAGTTATATACAGTTGAAATATTTTTTGGGCTGGCTAGCTCAATTGGTATAGCGCCATACTACAAATCAGAGGAACGCGGGTTCGATCCCCGGTCCCCGCCAAATAACTTGTGTAGGGATTGGTCCTGAAAACCTTTAAAGGACAATTCTCCCCTACCTCTGATCCATTTAGGGTAATTGTTAGATGTGGCGTGTTCTGAGAAAACCGGGCAAAATGCTTGTGCGTAAAGTGTCATCCCAGATTAGCCTGTTCAGTCCGCACAGGCTCATCAGGGACAATACTTTCCGCCTAAACTGGATTTTCGCTAAGAAGAGACATCCTTTAAACGAAAAATTCCATAAAAGCGGAAATTGTNATGTACGAAAAATCTTCGTCACAATCTGCTCGGGGCGCTTATTTGTCTTTGCTGCATTTTATGAAATTCGTCTTCAATGTATAATTTTTCTTGCCTATTTTGTGTTATTGTAACACAATTTTATCAATATATTACAATTTAACACATATAAAAATCGTGCATACTCACTTTAACAAACAATATAATAATAAAGAAAACTACCTCTGCTGGTGTTTTATAGTCCATATAAACTCCCAGACTCTGAAAATAGAATTGGACATACATGTTCCTATGTTATTTTAAAATCAACCTATTTATTGTTTAGGAAATATGATAAATTTGTGGAAGTGAATTGAATTGAGATGCATATAATTAATTTTTGAATAACTGGTGGCAGATCTACTTATCAGATACTGGTAATAAGTCATGCAGTGTAAGATTGCCATGGATTTTTGTTCCTTGGTAAGCGCATAAGTGTGAATATATGAGCCACATCCTAGGAAAACTGAGCTTCATGCATGTGTGTTAACCCTTTGCATGCTGGGAAATTTGTCGTCTGCTAAAATGTCGTCTGCTAAATTTCTAAAATTAGCATTTTCTTCGATTTTTTTCTAAGACCACTATCAGAATAGCAAACAGTTTGGATCCTGATGAGACGCCACGTTCTGTGGCGTCTCATCTGGATCCAAACTGTTTGCAAAGGCCTTTAAAATCCGGTTCCAGCGCACAAAGGGTTAAGAGTCTTCTCTGATAAGCACTGGCAATCAGCACAGGCTAATCAGGGACAGCACTTCCCGCCTAGAATGGACTTTCTTTATAAGAGACTTTTTTTAACTGAAAAATTCCATAAAAGCAAAAAATGTTGTCCCTGATTAGCCTGTGCTGACTCCACAGGCTAATCTGGGACAACACTTTACGCACAGGCATTAAGCCCGTATTTCCCAGAAAGAGGCTCATATAATTAGTATAAAGTATTTCTTATATTCATCGGCAAAAAACAGATTAACGGTTCAGAAGACAGTTCACTCTATTGGCAGAGTTCATGGCTCAGGAGGGTAGTTCTAGTTCCTTGTTGCGTCCCAACCACAGTGAACAACATGGCTGGTTCTATTTAAAGCTCATCTTATGGGTTTTGAATGTGCTTGAAACTACTTCGCGACACCAGTAGCAAGTTAGCAACCAAAGAGATTGGCCACTAATATTTCTAAATGGCTTCTAAAACTTCGAAATGGCAATTAAAATTTCGGAAAATATCAAAGCAGTTTTCTTTATCTGTGAATTTGTGTTATCTTTATTACAGGTTTTCTTCGAAAAATAAAATGGCAGCAAATCCGATTTCTTATTGCTAAACTATTTTTTCGGCGTAGCTGTATAACCCAACTTTTCACCTTTACCTGACCTTTGTAAGTGTCCAATAAAATTCAAATAAAATTTCCCGCGGCTAGATACAGTAAATACACTTCATTCAGTCCATCGGCTGATTTGAGCATAATCCTTCAGAAAATTGGAAACATGACCACGTCTTTGTAGTAAGCATGTAACACTGTTTTACTGCGTGTTGAGCATGAAACAATTTTATCTCTAATGAAAAGGCTTGATGGATAGAACAGTTTTACACTCAATTCTTGACATCAATACAAATTTGTGTGCCCCTTTATATTCAGAGGATTGTCAGCGCCAGAGCGTTTGTACTTAAAGGCTATGTTCTCATATTGAGTAATTACTGCGATATTGATGTCTGTGTACCAGTATATTTTAGTTCCTCTATCCTGATATTCGTTTTGGCCAAACCATTTTTAATTGTTTTAAAAATTGAACATTTAACATGTAAAAGTATAAAGTTTTAAACAAGCCGTCGTTCCAGCAGTTGAATCGTTCACCTCACTATAATGCATTGCATTCCAAACCGCAAGGTATCAGGGTCAGTTCGCGGTCAGTAAACGGATCGTGATATAATATAGAGGCTATCGCCTTAACTAGGTCAGGGAAGTATATTAGAATAATACTTCCCTGACAAGGTTAACTGGAATGGTGAACTGGAATTGTATTAAGACCAGAAATATGTTAAATAAAGATATTTGGCGATATAATAATGGTATGTCAATCATAGATTCTTAATGTGTTTTCAACAATATCACGATAAATATTATTTTTTATTAATTTAACAAGCATTGTTCCACCATTTTGACCAATTTATTAAGCATGAGCGCGATGATTCCCGATACTGTAAATAATCGAATCAAATAGCGATTCCCGACACACCACTTAAATAGGTTTGTTCATAGAATGCGCGTATACATATTTAAAATATGTACGGATACTTCGCGTGTGGCCGGTTGACTTATATGTTTTTATTTCACTTCAATTCTTCTTTTGTTTTTCTGTTTTGTATCTATAGATATATGATACGCACTATGTAATAATGTAAAATAGGCTGCAAAAACTCTGCATAACATCCCGTTCTGCGTGTGATGCAGCTAAGAACTGCATGGAAAAAGACATTCACTATCTTTGATCTCATTCATTAAACTTCACCAACTCCAACCACAATTAACGCCGTATATCTTTTTTAAAGATATTTCTTGTTATAAATACACGCCAAAATATTTTACAAGTATGGGAGTGTAATGTCAATAGCGACATTAAATTCGTACCTTATCCTTGTTTTCCCATACTCGTCTTTTGAGGTCATCCATCATCTTTGTGGAGTGCTCACTCTCTGCTGAGTATTTAAACACCTGCTTCTTGTCACCTGTCTTAGCTCCTTTCTCAAGCTCTGCGTCATCAAACACCTGAACACAGATGACACATGCAATCAATGAGAACACACAGACATGCACAGTGAGTGCATATATAAATTTCAAATGATGTGAAAAAATGTTTTTTTTTTTTTTTAATAATTTAACAGTTTGGAAGGCATAAGACAAATTTTCTGGGAGTAATTCTTAATTTTAAAGTTTAAATATGCTTTAAATATGATGAATGGAGAGTTAAGGGTTAGTTTTGTTAATTATTTAACAATTTGCTGAACTACCAGGTAATGTTTAAAAAAAGGTGTGTTCACAGTTATGTCATAGTAAATGTTGTATTTTTATTAGTAGTTATACCTTATGTTATGCAATGCTGATACATTATTTTTTTGTGAGGGCAACATATATGTTACATTGTGCTGTTAAAATACGAATTACACAAAATGCAATATTTCTGAAACCTTATCACGAAAAAATATTGCTGCCGGAATTTGGCCAGGGTCGTTAAGAAATCCATGTAGAAACTCCAGTTCTGTGACACTTTTGTCTCGCACTTCCTCTAACCATGGGTAACGAGAGACCGCATTGTCAAAGTTCTTCTGCAACGAGGCATCATCCGCACCATGCCAACCATATCTCTGCAATGAATAGACTTTTTGGTAAATTACAATAAATATTTCAGCAAGATTCTAATAGATTTTTTTTTCCATATCTCTGCAATGAATGGACTTTTTGGTAAATTACAATAAATATTTCAGCAAGATTCTAATAGATTTTTTTTATTTTCCTCTTAGTGAAGTCTAAACATAGAAAAGTATATATTGAAAGCTGTTTATTTATTTGTGGGTAGAAAATACTGCTTCTACATTTACTGGGCCCAACAAATAGCAACAGAGATGTTGAAATTATTAATTTCCATGATTTTAAATACACTAATACATGGCAAGAAGTAGATGTAAAAAGATGTATGCCTACATAATAAAACATGATGAGCTTACTATAACTACTGCTTTAGCTTGCAAAGCAACTGAGCCACGCTCTGTGAAAACAGGGACTTAATGCATGTGCCTAAAATGGCGTCTCAGATTAGCCTGTGCAGTCTGCACATACTAGCCGGGACTTTCATTAAGAACAGACTTCCTTTAAACGAAAAACGACATAAAAGCAGAGTGGCGTTCCTGATAAGCCTGTAAGAACTGCACAGGCTTATCTGGGACAATACTTTACATACATGCATTAAGCCACATTTTCCCAGAGCAAGGCTCAATTTCATTACAAGAAGGGAAATCTCAAAAGTTTTATAACTGGTCATAAAAAAAGACTCACCTGTCCAAAGAAACCAATAAACATATCTGATCTGTCAATCTCCTTCAGACAGATGTTGATGACTTGGGCCTTGTCTGAGGACTCTGCTGTGATGCCCCAGCGCATGTCCACCGCAGCAAACTGCAGGCCATGGGCATTACAGAGGTGAGCGATCTGGGGCCAGTAGCGACGAGTTAATTCCTCCCTCTCTTCTTCCATACCCCCGAACGGAGATGAGAAGAATATCTTCACGATCCTCGGGTCTTTGAGCTTGGCCATTTCTCAGAATAGGGATCTAGAAGCAAAATAAGAAATAAGCGGAGATTTGGATTGAATTCTATGTTATAAATTTGTTCTTTACACTGACTTGGGCGTAAATTTTGGGCATAAGAAGAAAAGAAGAGTTTTGGAGTGAATACCCATTTATCAAATGGATCTTAAAACTTCCCTGGCAATTTCTCAGAAAAATGTAATACTATGAGTGTTTTAGATATAAACAAAATTTTACTACAGAAACTATTTAAAATACTTATAATGGGATAAAATAATGTGTTTGATTTTTAACAAACCTCATAAAAGGAAAATAACTGTCTCTTAATCAGTTTTTACAATACACATATGAGTCGCATTCTGAGAAAACTGGGCAAAATGCTTGTGCGTAAATTGTCATCCCAGATTAGCCTGTGCAGTCCGCACAGGCTAATCAGGGACGACAATTTCCGCTTTTATGGAATTTTTCGTTTAAATGATGCCTCTTCTTAGTGAAAATCCAGTTTAGGCGGAAAGTGTCGTCCCTGATTAGCCTGTGCAGACTGCACAGGCTAATCTGGGATGACACTTTACGCACATTCATTTTGTCCAGTTTTCTCAGAACACGACACATATAGTTCACTTTGCTGATTCAGCAATTACAATATTAAACGTTCTAAGCCAATGTTAATATGGTAGTAAAGGCATTGATAAAGGAAAATTAATTTGATACAAGTTATGCACAAACATCTTTCAGCAAATACATTGAACAAGTTCATTCCTGTTAATTCTACATGAAGCTTAACACGAACTGTACATATTATTCAAGACAGCTAATTATGCAATAATATCAGCTGGTCGTGATTTGTGTATTCAGTTCAGCCCAGATTCAAGACTGGTTATTTTATTGGAACATTTAGGCTTACTGTACGGCTGGACATGTGTATTTTAAATCATTGTAGATAGTTATTTTATGCTATAGCAAAATTTTCTGGTAACATAGGAAGTTCTCTTGCAAACAACTTAAATCTCATTAGTTGGAAATTGTTATCTAGTAAGTCAGATGTTTGACGCAAATTAAGTAAAAGTTTTCCTTATTTGATAAATATTATTATCAAATAAGAAGTCTCTTAATATGTGTTAAGGGCCTTATTAACTTGTTTTATCGCTTAGCATACTGAACATTGCAGCTATAATTCAAAACCTATCCCAACTTTCGTGAGTCTAGTACAGTCAAGTTACCATTTCCGGATCATTACCCATAGCCGATCACTTTGATGTTCAAGACTGTGTTTCCTGATAAATAGTAGACATTTTTAGATGATACTTTGCACACAGCATCTTCAAGGCCTGTTCTTTAAAACGCATTGATTGAGTCGTAATCGGAGCTTCTCTTTGTCAAAGATTTTGGTACGTTTTGCTGACATGTATATACGACTTTGATGACTTCCGTCTCGTTTCCAAATCGAGGTTGAACATTATTGGCAGCCACATGCTATAACTCTGTTGGAAAGTAAGAAGTTTACGCATTATTTAAAGGCCATTTAGTAGTCTTTCTGCCTGCAAGTCTTTTTCAGTTTTGATTCGTGTTTAAGATTTTGCAACACCTTAAATGAAATGAAGAATTAGGGCAATAACGGAACAAGCGTGATAATATGCGTATTGATAATATATAATACTAAAATATATGCAAATCTTGTTGATTCTTTCAATAAATGATCTCAATCTTAATGTTTTATTTATGTTCCATGTTCAATATTGATGATTAGATATGATTCAAACAATTTACATGGTTTATAAGATGCCCATATCTTTTCGATCTATTTATAGGATTTTCAACAGATAATTCACACAAGAACACCATGCGTTAAGTGTAGATACAAAATCACAAATAAAAAACAATTAATAGCAAAAAAAAATGAATATAATTTATAACTAGCAATGTAACTTGGTCATTGTAAACAACACAGTTCATGTTTCGACAGTTCAAATAGTGTGTTAGATGCCCCCTGAGTGGTTTCAATCACGTGATCCGTTATGGCTACAACTGATCCGTAAATGCATGAATTCTGAGGCGAAACAAAAGTTTCACAAATACATTTTGTCTGCGTTTAATTTTAAAAATAAGACTATGCGCTGAAACAGTAAGCAAAGGTAATATTTTATCAAACTGGTGTAAAAGAAGTCTCAAAACATTTATTGCTTTTCACCAGAACAACTTTATTGTGCTACTGATCCGGTAATGGTAACTTGACTGTAATTTAATTAGGTATAAGAGTGCTGGGATAATTTCCTTGTCCTTAGGCTTATGCTTATAAAAGTTTACCTCAGGACCTCATAAACTTTGAACACACGCTCAAGTTAGATTGCACAAGTCAACGGAAGTTATTGCCTCACATGATAGTAAGTGAAGCTTCTTTACTAAAAGCTTATTTGTGCAATTAAGTTATACTTGCTCCAACGATTATTGGATTATATAGAATATATAGAATATATTTATGTTTATTCTACTTCATTACTTTTGTAATCATGCGTTTTCAGTAAGCTATCAAATCCACTGAGGTTGGTTGATGTTGACAGCCAGTGATGTTATTTTTTACAATTTTGCCTCCATTTGTTTACATAAAAAGAGTACGTTAAGGGAGATAACTGTAGGGTGTGCCAGACCATGTTGCGACAATGTGCAGCAATGTTATGCGTCACTCTTTTCTATTTTTAGACACGACTACGTATTGCTTATTATGATGAAACGCTAGCAAAACGTTTGTTTACGAATTTTCGACACGGACTACTTTTTGTCCCAAAATTGAGATGCCCTGAGGCCCGATGAAAGTTTGATCTCAATGCATTCATAACCAGTTAAAACTGTGTTTTTCCATCGATGTATTTGATTTCGGAAACCTAGCTGTTGTTTATATAACGACAATATTTAATATTTGACAATAATCTGTACAATAATCATTAAAAAAAAAGATTGGTTTACTGATTCAAACACATACTGTACGTAGATGTTAATTAAAGGATATATATTTAATATATATATATATATATATATTGAACACTGATGTTGGAACTAAAGAACTATTCTTGCATGTTTATTATAATACTTGTAAATGCAGTTTAATTAGTGGTAAATAAACACACGAATCAGCCATCCATTCGATCATCCAAATCAATAAACGTTTTGTATTATATATAAATACTATATATAACGTTTATTCGATCCGAACAAAGACCTATGTGAAATCTGCTTAATAAGATAAGTCGTCAGCCATAAGACAGATAAGTCGTCAGCCATAAGTTGTAACACAATAGTTTATAACAAAATATTAATTTAATATAATATATAATAATTGTTCATACATGCAGTAGGGCTAGCTATATATGAGCATATGTCATTCTTTTTTAAGGAAATTAGTCTCAATAATCACTCAAAAATCACACGTACTGGCGTGACAACGCTGAAATCTGTTTCCATTTTTTGTATCTCTATCTTTTGTTAGTTGATTGACAGGGCGTTTGGCAGGCAGATTATAGCCATGACAACTGTTGTTTATCGCGCTGATAATTGATCTCCGAAAATGTAATCTCGGTAGCATGAAAAATAATCAGGTTATTTATCATCTCATGTTCCGCATGTTGTCCCTTGTCTTGTTTTGCTATCAGAGAATGTGGCGCCGTCGTATTTATTTTAATCCATGAAACCAAGGACATATAAAATATGTATTATAGGTCTTTGATGAAACCATTTAGATATTTAATTTACAAATGATCATGATGCATGCATGCGCCATATGTAATGCTATTAATGCACAAAATAGAACAAAGACAAGACAAACAAAACAACAAAAAAACAAAGAGCAACAATTAAACAACAGTTAATAATTAACGGCACTTACCTGTCTCAACGTTATCTGGTTATTTTTTTTAGTTCATTAAATCATTAATGTTCCCCAGGATTGTTTTCTATTTTTTTTTTTAATTTTGTAAATTACTACCAAAAAAGGCAGTTGTTTTCATATAA
>VMBQ01000110.1:173839-220428 GCA_007657795.1 Dreissena rostriformis | reverse complement strand
ACGATTGTAAACTTGAGGGTCCCCCCCCCCCCACGTCATCCCTGTGAGGTCTTACGTAAGGTATTACGCAGTACGTAAAGGTTCGACACCCCGGGTCCGACACCCAATACGAAAAAATCCGTTAAATCGTACGCAACGCTTTATATAATCATTTTCTTTTTTTTCCTGCAGTTACAGTGATCAATGAGCTAAGACAATGAAATGTAAAAGAATATCAGATCTTCTTTGCATATGTTTTCGATGTGTGGTGTAATCCTTATGATTGATTGTGCAAATCTATAAAAAAATAATGGATAGTTGATACTAGACGGGCCTCAAAGTTCTGATACATGCTATAAAAAAACATGTCTCCTGCTTAGCAGGGATTTGAATAAAAATCAATTTCTAGTGAAAATACACAAATTCTTGAACATGACCATTGTTATAGTTATTGAATGTGACTGATAATGTCATTGTTATAAATAATCTATTATGCTTGAACGTAGATCTATATTATGCGCGGTATATTGATTGTACTAAGGCTGTCGCGCATGAATATATGGGTATATAAACGCGCCCACAACAACATCGACGTCATAAACAGATGAAGATACGATGAGGAAGGACGCTACGTAAACAGATAAGTCGTCAGCCATCTTGGATTTTAAGAAAATTTTATTTTTATTCTAATAACTTTTCTGTTTCAAGTGATTTTCAAGTTGTTTTTAACAAACTAGAATGGGATACATATCATTCAGCGAGTGTAAGGTTTCGAAACCTAGTAAAAGTGACTTGTGTGGAGTATTTTCTAAGTTGATTATTAAGGCTGAAAAGAAAAAAATGTCTGCTCAGAACTACCGTATGTATGCGCTTTTACAATCGACCATATCTCGATTAAGGATGGACGATGATTTATATAAATTACACGTACTCGTAAAGCGTTGTAAATCTACGAAAAATAGTTTTGAAAAAGTTTCTACTGACGGGAAGGTTGCTGTTGGTAACGACGTGGAGGATGGTGACGTTCCTGATCCGTTACAGCTTGACACATTTTTTGATCGTTTGAAGTCGGTCAATGTTGATCCATCACACCCTGGTCATTCCGGTCATTCCGATCATTCCTGATGTGCGGGTCCTGTTCTGCTGGGTTCTATGGTGCTCATTCTTACGGATTGTGTTCATATTTTGTCTGTGATATTTCCAGTTGGCAGCTTTCATTTGCTGGATTGCGGTTGTCCGCGTTGGCAATGTATGTTGGAAATGGTTGTATTTATTTGAATTTCAGGCCATGTATTGTTTGATATAATGAGATTATTTGGATTTATAATGCATTATTTGAAGTGATCTCATTTTCTAGTTAAATGTAATGGATGCTTATTCTAAGTCTTAAAGAATAAAATCACATTGAAAGTTTCCTAGTAGCAAGTTTTTAAGTCTATCAAACAAGTGAAGTCTTACCCAAATGAGTTATGTTCACAAGATGTTAAAACCAATATTATTAATTTATCAATACTTCTAAAATTGGTCCTATTTTTTTTGCTGAACATTACTACTTTGGGTTAAGAATAACTTTAAAGATTTCATCTTCAGATATTTCAGTCCGAACTGGAAGAGTAGTGTCATTAAGATGCAGCAAGAAAAGGAACCCTTGAATACTCCTTTACCACGGGTATCAGTGGTTTAAAACTAATTTTCACTTGAATCTATTATGTCTTGAAACATACCTTAGCTGCTTGTTCCACAATCTTAACATTGTTAATTAATGAAACCACATAATATGCATGCCACAACACAATGCACAGTCTTTACACCAGTATAAAATGCAATATCTTCGTCAGTGAATAAGAATATAAAACCATTGATCTGTTTGGACTAGCTAGGTTTAAACATGGAAACTTGTTGCAAAATAGGCAAACATGTGGCAAACTAAGATGTTTACAAATATGGGGTGGGAGTGAGATTTGTATCCATTACAGATGGTTCGCTGCACACGTGTAAGCTTTGGGCACAGCTGTTCCATCGAACAACATTGGTGGTTCACATAAGACCAAGTGCTGGTACCAGTTGAGATTGCTGGACTTCTTTCACTTTCAGTATGGTTCAAAATGGTGTGAATTTTCAGATCAAAGGCAAGATTGTTTTGAACAATACACTTGAAGTTTGATGTAATTGGGCAATATCAACCTTGGAACTTTAAACTCATTTGTAAAATGAAAATAAGATTATCAACGCATGCAAGTTATGTATAATTTAATGTCAACATGTGCATTAAACTATGTTTTTAAGGCTGGAATAGCATTTAAAACAATTGACGATAACAGTTTTTATATATTGAACTTGGTTTGTAGGGAAGGGATGAGCTACTTTTCATTACAGATCACATTGGCCCTGGTTCCAACCGTTCAGTCTGTATGGCGGAACCTGACAAGCAAGCATCTCATGTCAAAGACCTGCCCTTACAGAAATAGGATAAAAGTATGACCTACACAAGTGGTATTCGACTATGGGAAACAATGTGATTTTGATAAAACTGATTAAAAACACAGTAGCACCAAACTATGACATAGTTGACATGTGTTTTTTGTATTGCAAAGTTTTGCAGTTGAGATACACGAGTCCAACAATATTTGGTGATATAATAATTGAATAAATTATTTAAAGCATCGTATAGGGGGAGAACATTTAAAACAAACCTATTGAGAGGGATCATATGCAGTCAGGTAAACTAGATTTTTTGGGGGGCATTGATACATGTTAATAATTTGGAGCGTAGGAATTCTTTATCTTTAGATTTCAACCAATGAAATAAACTTGCCATTGAAAGAGGAACTCACTTGTCATCAAGTTTACAGAGAAAGGTACCTTAATAGGAAATAACTAAATAAAATTTGTGCACTTGTTATGCAACGCTACTGTTAATAAAACCCTTAACATTTCTAAACATATTCGGATGAACTCTGTTAACTGGTTTGTTCTTGATGTATTAATCGTTAGAATCTGACATGATACACAAACATAAAATAGGTGGGTCGGGGAAGACTTTATATTTCATTGCAGATTGTTGAAAAAAGGCCAAACAAGGTTTCACATGGCTGAATCAATTTCAAAATGCGTTATTAAAGGATTGAAAACCTGTAACCAACGAGCGCTGTCGGAAAACTCTTATGTATGTCGATGCCTCATGAGGAGCCAAAAACGGCCTAAGGTTATGGTCATCTAGTTGTCAACCAAAGAAGTAGGTTTTTTTGCAACCACAAGGGTGGGGCGGGAAAGATTCCATTACAGATAGTAAAGACAAAAACTGATTAAACAGAAGAGGTGAAATTCCAGTCAAGATGCAACATTCTAAGAGTTACGAAGAGGTAAACTAGCTATTTGAAATCATGAGGAGGGTTGGAAAGGGAAGATAGTTTGAGGAGGCCTGATCTATTGGCCCAAATGGACCTAAAATCCAACTCTTAGTGGGAAGAGGTTTGTTGCGTTGTTGTTTTTGCTACTCAGTTTTGAGTCTAATGGAAAGGATGGCACTAAAAACAAATAACTTCAGGTAACCAAAGTGAAAATAACATAAAAATAAACAAAAAAAAAGGTTATTTTTAGATAAAAAGTTTATTCAGTCTTCGTTTCAAAATAATCTTAAGAAAGTTGTTAATCATCTGAAACAGGTAAGGCTGTGGAGAAAATTTCATCAACATGATTTCTTCAAATTGGATGAGTTTTGTGAGATGACATTAAATTGCAGAGGCAGGTTTGCTGCCATTGTATCAGCAAGAACTTGAGGTAATTGTGATCTTATGTTACTCGACTTGAATGTCCTATAAGACATAAATTCTCACCATCAGGAAAGAGTGACGTTTGTTGCTGGCAAGGGTCTGTTTTAAGGTTTGAGAAGACTGCAGGTTTTATTGAGGGTGGGGGCCAGATGGAACAAAAACAGATTTACAGAATTAAAGGTTTTCAACAAGCTTCGGATGTGACCCTGGTTTATAAAGGAGGATACCATGGCCAGTATACATACAAGTAAGGACTGCAGGAAACCTATCCTTGTGTTTCAATAAATTATCCACCTATATTTTTCATTAAACCCTGGGCATTTGAAAAGAGCAAGGTTAAAATCTACAAATAAAAACAAGTTTTNGGGGGGGGGGGGGAATGATTTCATTGCAGATGGGATAAAGACTGTTAACAGAAAGAAAGGTTTCCCTCTTCTGGCTTCTGACGCAACTGGAGGTTTTGGCAGTATACATAAAAGTAGGGACATCTGGGAACAGTGACCACTTGACCTGTAATTGGCCCAACAAGATCCAAAATGTGTTCCAATCGGCAGAAGCAGTATTTTGTGGTAAGCAGCTGGGAAAAAGTTTCAATTTTATGTTTATTTGTGAAGAATAAACATTTTATAACAGTTAATCATGACCAGATATTTCGATTTAGCAAACTCGTACTTTGGAAAGATTTCTTTTCCTCTTGCCACTTAACTTCGAGTTTTGAAGAATGCAAATTTCGTCTGATAAGCCAACAAAACCCTGTTTAACTAAAAGTTTGTTCATCACTTGAATTGTGTCGTAAAATTCACATTGAGTTGTCAACAAAAAAGTTTAAAAGGATGTTTCTTCTATGGGGGAAGGGATGGGAAATATTTCTTTGCAGATGTGACCCAAAATGGTTAACAGAATAGCTTTGGATGTGACCCTGGTTTACAGAGAAAGATACCCTGGCCATTATACATACAAGTAAGGACTGCGGGAAATTTCGACCTAGTGTTTCAACAAATTATCAACTTATAATTTTCTTGATGCGATCAAACCCTTGGCATTCGAAAGGGCAAGGTTAAAATCTACAAAAAGCTAAGTCTTAAATGAGCCTTTAACGAGTTCACCAAAGAATTCTTTTGAACCTTAAGGAAAAGGGGGGCCATTGTGATTTCATTGCAGATGGGATAAAAACATAACAGAAAGAAAGGTTTTCATCTTCTGGCTTCTGACACGACTTGAGGTTTTGGCAGTATACATAAAAGTAGGGGCAGCTGGAAACGAAGGTCTCTTGTTCCACCACAGTGACCACTTGACCTGTTATTGGCCCGACAAGATCTAAAATGTGTTCCAATTGGCAGAAGCTTTTTTTTTTGTGGTAAGCACCTGTGAAAAGTTTTCAATTTTATCTTGGTTGGGAAGAATAAACATTTCATTACAGTTGATAATACCTGATATTTCAAAAGCCAAGTTATACATTTGAGAGATTTCTTTTTCCCTTATCACTTAACTTGGAGTTTGAAGTATGCAAATCTCACCGGATAAGCCAACAAAACCCTGTTTAACTAAAAGTTT
Organism: Dreissena rostriformis; assembly: GCA_007657795.1. Taxonomy (NCBI): domain Eukaryota; kingdom Metazoa; phylum Mollusca; class Bivalvia; order Myida; family Dreissenidae; genus Dreissena; species Dreissena rostriformis. The sequence goes on along the minus strand of VMBQ01000110.1, from coordinate 215,122 downwards.
GTTTTATCACTTAAATTGTGTCGTAAAATTCACATTGAGTTGTAAACAAACAAGTTTAAAAAAGATGTTTATTCTATGGGGGAAGGGATGGGAAAGATTTCTTTGCAGATGTGACCCAAAATGGTTAACAGAATAACAGGGTTTTCAACAAGCTTCGGATGTGACCCTGGTTTACAGAGAAAGATACCGTAGCCATTATACATACAAGTAAGGACTGCAGGAAATTTCGTCCTAGTGTTTCAACAAATTATCAGCTTATAATTTTCTTGATGCGATCAAACCCTTGGCATTCGAAAGGGCAAGGTTAAAATCTACAAAAAGCTAAGTCTTAAATGAGCCTTTATCGAGTTTTCAACCAAAGAATTCTTTTGAACCTTAAGGAAAAGGGGGGCCAGTGTGATTTCATTGCAGATGGGATAAAGACTTAACAGAAAGAAAGGTTTTCATCTTCTGGCTTCTGACGCGACTTGATGTTTTGGCAGTATACATAAAAGTAAGCGCAGCTGGAAACGAAGGTCTTATGTTCCACCACAGTGACCACTTGACCTGTTATTGGCCCGACAAGATCCAAAATGTGTTCCAATTGGCAAAAGCAGTTTTTTTTGTGGTAAGCAGTTGTGAAAAGTTTTCTATTTTATGTTGGTTGGGAAGAATAAACATTTCATTACAGTTGATCATGACCTGATATTTCGAAAGCCAACTTATACATCAGAGAGATTTCTTTTCCCCTTATCACTTAACTTTGAGTTTGAAGTATGCAAATCTCACCTGAAAAGCCAACAATTCACATTGAGTTATAAATAAAAAAGTTTAAAAAGATGTTTCTTCTATGGGGGAAGGGATGGGAAAGATTTCTTTGCAGATGTGACCCAAAATGGTTAAAAGAATAACGGGGTTTTCAACAAGCTTCGGATGTGACCCTGGTTTACAGAGAAAGATACCGTAGCCATTATACATACAAGTAAGGACTGCAGGAAATTCGACCTATTGTTTCAACAAATTATCAACTTATAATTTTCTTGATGCTATCAAACCCTTGGCATTCGAAAGGGCAAGGTTAAAATCTACAAAAAGCTAAGTCTTAAATGAGCCTTTAACGAGTTTTCAACCAAAGAATTCTTTTGAACCTTAAGGAAAGGGGGGGGGGCAGTGTGATTTCATTGCAGATGGGATAAAGACTTGACAGAAAGAAAGGGTTTCATCTTCTGGCTTCTGACGCGACTTGATGTTTTGGCAGTATACATAAAAGTAAGGGCAGCTGGAAACGAAGGTCTCATATTCCACCACAGTGACCACTTGACCTGTTATTGGCCCGACAAGATCCAAAATGTGTTCCAATTGGCAAAAGCAGTTTTTTTTGTGGTAAGCAGCTGTGAAAAGTTTTCAAATTTATGTTGGTTGGGAAGAATAAACATTTCATTACAGTTGATCATGGCCTGATATTTCGAAAGCCAACTTATACATCAGAGAGATTTATTTTCCCCTTATCACTTAACTTTGAGTTTGAAGTATGCAAATCTCACCTGATTAGCCAACAAAACCCTGTTTAACTAAAAGTTTGTTTATCACTTGAATTGTGTCGTAAAATTCACATTGAGTTGTCAACAAAAAAGTTTAAAAATATGTTTCTTCAATGGGGGAAGGGATAGGAAAGATTTCTTTGCAGATGTGACCCAAAGTGGTTAAAAGAATAACGGGGTTTTCAACAAGCTTCGGATGTGACCCTGGTTTACAAAGAAAGATACCTTGGTCTGTATACATACAAGTAAGGACTGCAGGAAATTTCGACCTAGTGTTTCAACAAATTATCAACTTATAATTTTCTTGATGTGATCAAACCCATTTGAAAAGAGCAAGGTTAAAATCTACAAAAAGCTATGTCTTGAATGAGCCTTTACCGAGTTTTCAACCAAAGAATTCTTTTGAACCTTAAGGTAAAGGGGGGCCAGAATGATTTTATTGCAGATGCGATAAAGGCTGTTTTCATCTTTCTTCTGACGCGACTTGAGGTTTTGCCAGTATCCATACTAGTAAGGAAAGCTGGAAACTAAGATCTTCTATTCCACCACAGTGACCACTTGACCCATTATTGGCCCAACAAGATCCAAAACATATTCCGATTGGCAAAAGCAGTTTGTTGTGGTAAGCAGTCGTGAAAAGTATTTACCTGTGTTTGGTAGGAAAGAATAAACATTTGATTACAGTTGATCATGACTTGATGATGTCCAAAGCCCAGTTACCTGTGCAGAGTAAGGACTGTGGGACTTTGATGTTTTATGGATGGTAAGCGATAATAATTGGTTAACCTGAAGAATTTGACATCTGATGTGAGTTGAGGAGGAAAGACAATATATAGGATACAAGTTTAGCACTTTAACTTCGAGTTTGAAGTAGCAAATCTCACCTGAAAAGACAACAACGCCCTGTTTGTTTATCATCACTTAAATTGTCCTAAAATTCAAATAGTTTTTAACAAAAAAGTAAAAAAAAGATGGGGAAAGGGATCGGAGTTTTCTTTGCAGATGGGACAAAACTGATTAACAAAATTGGAGGTTTTCAACTAGCCTGGATGTGACCCTGGTTAACATAGAAAGATTCCATGACCAGTATACACATGCAAGTAAGGACTGCAGGAAATTTTGACCTTATGTTCCACCAAATTATCAACTTATAATTTGCTTGACGTGATCCAAAGTCGTGGCATTTGAAAAAGGCAAGGTTAAAATCTACAAAAACTGATTCTTAAACGAGCCTTTAACAAGTTTTCAACCAAAGAATTCTTTTGATTCTTGAGGGAGGGGAGCTAGTATGATTTCATTGCAGATGGGATTAAGTTAACAGAACGGTTTTCATCGTCTTGCTTCTGACGCGTCTTGAGGTTTTGCCAGTATACATACAAGAAAGGAAAGCTGGAAATTTAGATGTTCTGTCCCACCACAGACGACAGTGACCACTTGACCCGTTATTGGCCTGACAAGGTACAAAACATATTCGGATGTTGTGGTAAGCAGTCGTGAAAAGTTTTTACCTGTGTGTTGGGTAGGGAAGAATTAACATTTTATTACAGTTGATAATGGCCTGATGATGTCCAAAGCCCACTCTTTCTTCAGAAAGATTGTTTGTCCCTGATCCACACCTGTGCCATTTGAAAAGAACAAGGTTTGTTGTGGTATGCAACTAATAATATTTGAAATCAGGTGTTGGGAAGAGTAGATGACAGATTTTACAACTGAATCCATTTCAACAGATTATGATCTGATGATATCCACCTATTGATCCTTTGGAAAGAATTTTCACACTCCTGGTCTACTGTTTGTAAGAAATATTGATCGATTATAGCCAAGAACTCGTATTAAATATAAGAGGAGAAAACTAATGCAAATTCAAAATTGCACTACATCCGTTTCTTATGACCTAAAGAATGTTTTGATAACTACAAAACATGATTTTTTCACTTGTCAACCAAAGGAGTATTCATTTTGAACCATGAGGTAGGTTTGGAAGAATTTGTGCAGACTGTTTACAGAAAGAAAGGTTTTCATCTGGCTCTTGATGTTGCCCGTGGTTTGCAAAGAACGATTCCCTAGCCTGTAAAGCCCTGTATACTCTGAAGTAAGGACTGCAGGAAACTTGCTACCTTTTGCTCCACTACTGGACCTGTAACTGGCCCCACAAGACCCAAACCTTCCTTTCGGCAAAAGCACAATATGTTGTGGTAAGCAGCCTTTATAAGTTATTTATTACAACTAGTTCCACATCAACTGATTGACCTGATGCCCAAAGCCCACTTATCATTTGGACAGATTTTGTATCTCCTGATCTACTTGATTGGCCAGCTGTATTGTTTGATTCTACCCAAGATAGTTTGACATATAAAGCAGAAGAGGGGATCGACTTCAACTTTGATCAATGTTTTACCCTGCCAACTGTTCAAATATTTCACTGAAGTCTCCCACGTTTTTGATGCAATGAAGGAGGGGGGGTCAGGAAGAATATTTCTTTGCAGAATTTACAAAGCCTGATAAGACAGAAATTGAGGTTTAAGATGGCTGGATCAGTATGAGGATTACAAAGAAAGGTACTATAACCCGAAAACGAGCAAGGACTAGGAAATTTACCTTTAATCGGACACCAATTTTCAACCTGACTGACCTGACAAGACCCCAAATCCCACCTTCCATCTGGAAATGATAAGGTTTGTAGTTGATGTCCAAAGTTCCAATCTTCCTCTCCGGCTCTGGAATAGATTTGTTTCATCTTGCATTATGTGGCATGCATTTGTAAACAGTATTTATGATCCTCTGAAAGAAATGTCATTTGATTTTAAAAAGAAGTAAGAAGACTGAATACAAGTTCAAAATGACATGATGACAACCAAAACTACCCTCGTTACTTTGAGCCTTCACCTAGTGATGCCAACCAACTAAGTAGTTATTTTGAACCATCAAGTTAGGAGTCTGGAAGATTTCATTGCAGGTACTTGGGACAAAGATTGATAAATCGAAACAGGTTTTCAACTGGCTTCTGATTAGACCCTGGTTAAACAAAAGATGTAATGGGCTGTATACCAACAAGTAAGGACTGCAGGAAATGTGTTACCCTGTATTTACCCTTCAAGTGCTAACACCTATCTCGATTGGAAAAAGTTTCTTTGGTAAGCAGCTGTTCAGTTTGAAGTTTGTTGTGAAGGGATGATTAAATATTTCATACAATTCTAATAAAATGTCCATGACCTGATGTGCACATTATCAGTGTAAAATGTCAACCAAAAAAGCTAAGTATTTCTTTTGAATCAAGAAGGTGGGGCGCTAGGAATATTTCATTGCAGATGGGATGAAGAATGTTAACGGAAAGTAATGTTTCATCGCTTCTGATGTGACGGGAGGTTTGCAAAGACAGATATCCTGGCCTGTAAACATACAAGTAAAGGATTCCCAAAAGCTGAGATCTGGTGATGACCTGTTATTGGCCTGACAAGATCGAAAACCTGTTCCAATTGGGCAAGAGCAAAGTTTGTTATGGTAAGCAACTGTGTGTTGGGTAGGGAAGATGAAACCTTTTATTGCAGTTTATACAACTCCTTGATGTGATGCCTGTGATAACTCTTAAATGGATTGGTCAGCAGTATTGTTTGATTCTACCCCTGAAATTTTCTTTCATCTTGTCAATCTGCTCAAATACATGTCTCGAGTTGTCCACATAAGACGAATCACCATTTTGAAGAAATGAGGGGGTTCGGGAAGAATTATCATTGCAGAATATTAGACAGAAATGGAGGTTTTTACGTGGTTGGATCTGTTTCCTGATTCCTTACTTGTGGACTGTAAAAAGAGGTTCCATGACCGGTTTAGAGCAAGGACTGCAGAAAATTGACATCTAATGGATTGGTAAGCAGTATATTTTGGTTAACCTAAAGAATTGCACAACTGATGTAAGTAGAAGATGAAAGACTAATCCTAAGAGGCTAAGAACCTTAGAAAGTCCAAAATTGTACTCCCAAGACTAAGGTATGCCAACCTCTACTTTTGATCCAACAAGCACCATGTGTAACTTGAAGTTTTCTAATTTTGACTGAATTGAGTCTTAAATTCACCTACGGTCATCAACGAAAGAAGTAAAATAATTATTTTGATATTTGTGGAAGGGATCCGGATGATTTCATTGCAGTTGGGACAAAGACTGATAAAAGAGAAAGGTTTTCAACTGGCTTCTAGTGTGGCCCAAGGTTAACAAAGAAAGATGCCCTGCCCTGAATACATAGTTTTAAAGGACTGCAATAAATCTTGAGCTTGTGCTCCATCACTTCATCTGTAAATTGCCCTACAACACCTGTCCTGTCTGAAAAGAGTAAGTCTTTTTGTGGTAAGCAGCTATAAAAGTTTGTAACTTTTTTTTTCGAAGTGAAGATTTCGTTACAGATCTCAACTGATTCCAGTAAACCGTCATTGACCTTAGGTCCCAATTCCTATAATCCTTGGGAGTGAATTGTATGGGGTATCATATTAACCTGCCATTATGAAGCTTTGAGGGCGGTCAGGAAGACTACATTTCATTGCAGATTGTTTGAAAAAGCCTTGTATTGATTTAGAAATATAGGTTTGTATGGCTGATCACTTTCCTGGTGTTTTACATCTAATGAAGTAGAACTGTGAAGACTATAACAGGTTGCATGTTTAAAATTTTACACCCAAGACTAAAAGTATGCCAATCGCACCCTGATGATTTAACAACTACCCTTGCTAACTTCTTTTTTCACTACAAGAGACTTAAATTCACCTAGAGATGTGTTCAAAGGGATTTTTTTTAGTCATGGAGGATGGGAGCTGAGAAAATAGAATTTCATATTCTGATGTGACCTGAGAATTGCAAAGAAAGATACCAGGGACTGTATTCTTCCAAGTAAGGACTAAAGAAAACAGATATTAATGCTTCACCAATCTTTCCATCTGTAATTGGCTGGACAAGATCCAAACTTGTTATGGTAAGGCTCTGTGCATACTTTTAAACCATGTTTTTGGTAGGGAAGATTTTTATACAGCTCACAACTGATCCCTTAACGACTGATCATGACCTGATGTCCACAGCCCACCCATCCTTTGGAAGTCTTATACTCATTGATCTACTGGGAAAAGTTTTGGTAAGCAGTATTGTTTGATTCTACCCAAGACATGAACATCGTAAAAGTAAACGAGGGGAAGACTAATCACCATGCGATTTGCACATAAGTTGCCTATATGACCTGAAGATAAAAACAATACACCATATGTAAAAGAGGATTGTTAAAATCACAAAAACAGCCTTAAATTCTGCTATTGTAAATCAAAGAAGTATTGATTTTGAACAATGGGGGTGGGAGCCAGAAAGATTTAATTGCAGATGGGATAAAGAAAGGTTATCATCAGTGCACCTTCTCTTCCACAAGCGAGAAATGAGACCCAAAACCCAATCCACTGACAAGACGAATGTTTGATGTGAGTGCATTTATCATGTTCATCTTTAACAAAGAAGTTTCTAACGGTAGGAAGGAATAAAGATGTCTATAACCCAGTTGCATTTTTCAAATAGCTGCTATAGAGCAAAGCAAGTGTTATTCTATTGGTACAGTGTGTGGGGGGTAGGTAGCTCAAATTTCATTGCAGAAAGATCAAGGTTGCCTTACTGTCATGCAAGGTCTTTCATCGAGCTTAAAGTTTCTGACATGGAAGAAAGCAATATAAAAAGGTATCATAAAAGGTGTTTCATCAAATCTTAAGGAAAAAGTTAAATTAATTTTGAACTACAAGAAGTTTGGGGAAATTTGACTGCATATTTGTCCATCAATATAAATTAAAGATGTATTTATGCTATAGTTGAACTTAAAAAAAATATGGAGGAACTACAATAAAAGGAACGAAAATTGTTTTGGAACTACTTTACTTGAGTGGAATAAGAAAGAAATTAAACGTGAACGTTTGCATGAATGAATGATAGCAGTAAATTGGTCAGGCTTTGGAGAAGGAATGTGTCCGGGACTTGGTTTGAGAGACAAGAAGTTGGTTGATGGTGGACGAAAGATGAATTTAATCGAAATGTTTGGGAAATTAGCTGTTTCAACCATGCATAGGTGTTGTAAGCTTTTAACAGATACCCAACACCATTTTTTGCAAGTTAACTGCTAATAAACAATTATAATAATTTAAAACATTACAATTTATTTTCATATGGGTTGTTTCTGATACTGTAATTTTTGTTTGCATATTTTGTGTACGTGTGCAAATGTGGGGAGGGGTGGTTTTGTTTTTTTTAATTTCTTGCAGATAATTGTTGCATGTTAAAGCCATGCCAGTTCTGCTGACCATTGTTGAAATGTGCCTATGGGATATCATAGACTCCAGTTCCACTCACAGACCCCAGTTCCACTCGCAGACTCCAGTTCAACTCCTTCCAATTTCTGGCCACGAACCCATGCCTTCACATGGCCCATACCTGTCAACACAACAGTGGCTTCATAATGTTCCATCATTATCTCGCAGAATCTGTCAAGAATTCACCTGTGTCACCCAGCTGTCTTTTCCTGTCCGTCTGTTTTGAATTGCGCAGCCCCTTTATTTTGAGGAGATCCTGGTTTTTGGAAGGAAAGTAGAATTATTTTTTTGCTTGACTGAATTATTTATGTATTTTACTTAATTCTGTTTATACAATGTGGTTGGGGTGTGGGAAGATAATGTTTCTTTGCAGATCTTTGGCTTTGGTAATGCTAGAACTGTACAGGTCAATGATGTCCAAATAGGAAGTCTGAAGTTGTGAGGTCCTTGAGATGTTTGTGCTATTAAAATGTAGCATGTAGAATTATTTTGAAGCATAGAGGGGTGGAAAGGCATTGCTTTACAGTGCAGGAATGAAAGTTGTCAATTTTCAGCAAAGACTTGATTGTAGAATGTCCAGTCATCAGAACAGGTTACCAAATATCCAAGAACCAAATAGCTGGCTCGGTTTCTCCCCGTTTTGTACCCTCTTCGTCACATCGGATTTTGACAAATTTGCCCTTACAGTTGTGGGGAGAGCTAAAGTGACAGAAAGAACAGAACAACTCTTAAATGGTAACACTGAAATAAGATCTTGTTTAAATAATTTTGTGACTCTGAATTAATATGAATTATAATGTGCTTTCATCTTATATATATATTTAATGCTAATAATTCATTTTAGTGAATGCTAATGGAACTAAAATCTTTAAAGTAAGTCTTGGGAAAAGGGTGGGATGGATAACATTTCTTTGCATAGCAGGTAATGGAAGTAGTCCCAAGTTGCCGTAGAAAGTTCCGTGTGTATCCCGATGGCCTGTCTGAATGAGAGCTTGGAACCAAACGTCCCTCAACAAAATCGCCTCTTGATTTCTACCTTGTGACAGCTGTTTACATCTGTGATGACTTCTGTGTCCATCGCCATATAGGATTCGGTCCAATAGACCCAATGTGCAGCTATAACAGTATTTTGATAACATTTTGTGAATATGAATTTCTTTAAATTATAATAGGTCTTAAATTTTGTTAAAATGTTCTAAACTAGTTAAAATGCACATTAAGTAATATTTTTATTAAGTTCAATGCAATTATGAGAATGAGAAAGGAATTAAGATCTTTAAAATGTTTCTTGGGACAAGGGTGGGGTGGATAACATTTCTTTGCATAGCAGGTAATGGAAGTAGTCCCAAGTTGCCGTGGTGGTGGTGGTGGTGGTGGAAGTTCCGTGTGTATCCCCGATGGCCTGTCTAAATGAATGCTGGGAACCAAACATCCACAACAAAATCGCCTCTTGATTTCTACCTTGTGACAGCTGTTTACATCTGTGATGACTTCTGTGTCCATCACCATATACATGTAGGATTCGGACCAATAGGGCCAATGTGCAGTTTTGACAGCATTTTAATACAATAATTGAATATGAATTTCTTTAAATTACAGGAGGTCTTGAATCTTGGTAAAATGTTCTTAAATAGTAAAATGCACATTAATTTATATTCAATGCAGTTATGAGAATGCGAAAGTAATTAAGACTTAAAATGTTTCTTGGGACAAGGGTGGGATGGATAACATTTCTTTGCATAGCAGGTAATGGAAGTAGTCCCTAGTTGCCGTAGGAAGCTCCGTGTGTATCCCCGTTGGCCTATCTGAATGAGAGCTGGGAACCAAACGTTCGCAACAAAAGCGCCTCTTGATTTCTACCTTGTGACAGCTGTTTACATCTGTGATGACTTCTGTGTCCATCGTCATATAGGATTCGGGCCAATTTGCAGCTTTAACAGTATTTTGATAAAATTTTGTGAATATGAATTTCTTTGAATTATAATACCGGTAGGTCTTGAATCTTGGTGAAATGTTCTAAAATAGTTAAAATGCACATTAAGTAATATTCAATGCAATCATGAATGAGAATGCGAAAGGAATTAAGATCTTTGAATGTTTCTTGGGACAAGGGTGGGGTGGATAACATTTCTTTGCATAGCAGGTAATGGAAGTAGTCCCAAGTTGCCGTAGGAAGTTCCGTGTGTATCCCTGTTGGCCTATCTGAATGAGAGCCGGGAACCAAACGTCCCTCAACAAAATCGCCTCTTGATTTCTACCTTGTGACAGCTGTTTACATCTGTGATGACTTCTGTGTCCATCGCCATATAGGATTCGGACTAACAGGGCCAATGTGCAGCTATAACAGTTATTTGAATAAATTTTGTGAATATGAATTTCTTTAAATTATAATAAGTCTTGAATCTTGGTAAAATGTTCTAAAATAGTTAAAATGCACATTAAGTAATATTCGATGCAATTATGAGAATGCGAAAGGAATAAAGAGCTTTAAAATGTTTCTTGGGACAAGGGTGGGATGGATAACATTTCTTTGCATAGCAGGTTATGGAAGTAGTCCCAAGTTGCCGTAAGAAGTTCCGTGTGTATCCGTGTTGGCCTATCTGAATGAGAGCTGGGAACCAAACATCCCTAAAAAAAATCGCCTCTTGATTTCTTCCTTGTGACAGCTGTTTACATCTGTGATGACTTCTCTGTGTCCATCGCCATATAGGATTCGGGCCAAAGTGCAGCTATAACAGTATTTTGATAATGTTTTGTGAATATGAATTTCTTTAAATTATAATAGGTTTTGAATCTTGGTAAGATGTTATTAAATAGATAAAATGCACATTAAGTAATATTCAATGCAATTATTAGAATGCGAAAGCAATAAAGAGCTTTAAAATGTTTCTTGGGACAAGGGTGGGGTGGATAACATTTCTTTGCATAGCAGGTAATGGAAGTAGTCCCAAGTTGCCGTAGGAAGTTCCGTGTGTATCCCTGTTGGCCTATCTGAATGAGAGCTGGGAACCGAACGTCCGCAACAAAATCGCCTCAAATCTACCTTGTGACAGCTGTTTACATCTGTGATGAGTTCTGAGTCCATCGCCATATAGGATTATGGCCAATTTGCAGCTATAACAGTATTTTGATAATGTTTTGTGAATACGAATTTCTTTAAATTATAATAGGACTTGAATCTTGGTAAAATGTTCTAAAATATTTAAAATGCAAATTTAGTAATAATCAATGCAATTATGAGACTGCGAAATGAAGTACAATCTTCAAAATGTTTCTTGGGACAAGGGTGGGGTGGATAAAATTTCTTTGCATAGCAGGTAATGGAAGTAGTCCCATGTTGCAGTAAGAAGTTCCGTGTTTTTCCCTGTTGGCCCATCTGTATGAGAGCTGGGAACCAAACTCCCCTCAACAAAAGCGCCTCTTGATTTCTACCTTGTGACAGCTGTTTACATCTGTGATGACTTCTGTGTCCATCGCCATATAGGATTCGGACCAGTAGGGCCAATGTGCAGCTATAACAGTATTTTGATTAAATTTTGTGAATATAAATTTCTTTAAATTGTAATAGGTCTTGAATCTTGGTAAAATGTTCTAAACTAGTTAAAATGCACATTAAGTAATATTCAATGCAATTGTGAGACTGCAAAATGAATTACAATCTTTAAAATGTTTCTTGGGACAAGGGTGGGGTGGCTTAACATTTCTTTGCATAGCAGGTAATGGAAGTAGTCCCAAGTTGTCGTAGGAAGTTCCGTGTGTATCCCTGTTGGCCTATCTGAATGAGAGCTGGGAACCAAACGTCCCTCAACAAAATCGCCTCTTGATTTCTACCTTGTAACAGCCATTATCACCTGTGATGACTTCTCTGTGTCCAGCGCCATATGGGATTCGGACCAATGGGGCCAATGTGCAGCTATAACAGTATTTTGATTAAATTTTGTGAATATAAATTTCTTTAGATTGTAATAGGTCTTGAATCTTGGTAAAATATTCTTAAATAGTTAAAATGCACATTAAGTAATATGCAATGCAATATGAGAATGCGAAAGGAATTAAGATCTTAAAAATGTTTTTTTGGGGACAAGGGTGGGGTGGATAACATTTCTTTGCATAGCAGGTAATGGAAGAAGTCCCAAGTTGCCGTAGGAAGTTCCATGTGTATCCCCGTTGGCCTATCTGAATGAGAGCTGGGAACCTAATGTCCCTCAACAAAATCACCTTGATTTCTACCTTGTGACAGCTATTTACATCTGTGATGACTTCTGTGTCCATCGGCATATAGGATTCAGCCAAATAGGATTGGACCATTCAGCCATTGTGCAGCTTTTACAGTATTCTGAATACATTTTGTAAATTTGAATGATAATAAGTCTGGAATACAGGTAAAATGTTATATGAAAGGCACATTTAATAATATTCAATGCAATTGTGAGAACACAAATTGAATGTAGATCTTTAATTTGTTCTTGGGAAAAGGGTGGGGTGGATAACTTTTCTTTGGATAGCAGGTAATGGAAGTAGTCTCAATAAAAGGCCCAAGTTTCTACCTGTGGTGTGCCAAGATGACGTTGGAAGCTCCGTTTGTATCCCTTTTGCCTGTCTTAATAAGAGCTCGGAACCAAATGTCCCTCAACAAAATCGCCTCTTGATTTCTACACATCCCTCAACAAAGTTCCCTTGAGATTTCTACCTTGTGACAGCCTGTATCACCTGTGATGACTTCTGTAGCAATCATATAGGAGTCTGACCAATTGGATTTGGCTCATTCAGCTACATGATGAATAAATTTGAGTATTGAATATCTACTGGTAATTTTTGTAAAATAAATTTTAAACTGTTTTGAACAATACAAAAATAAGTCTGTAATCTTTCTATCCAAGAAATGAATGTTCATTTACATTATATTTCAAAGAGCACTTAAATTAAAATTTAAAATACAGACTGTAATTCTTTCAAATTGCTAGAAAATGGGGTGGGGTGGAGAAAAGTTTGTTTGCCGTAATTTTGCAGAGTATTTATATGGAAGTATCCTGAAGAGCAGTGGGATCCTACATATGCATCACCATGACCTGAATGTAGAAGATCCACCTGTAGGAGTTGTTCAACTAAATTACCTCTTGGTTTCTACGTTTTTGACCATCTGGAATCTCCTCTTCTGACCATTCATCTGTCCATCATCATGTCTGAATTACTTTTCATCACTTTTGGTGAGGCCAGAGTGGAATGAGAGCAGTAAATTTTCATCAGTGCTGGTAACTATACAAAAGAAGTTTTTTATTAAAATCATAGGATTTTGTAAAACAATTTTAGTTCAACCAACGATGTCCATGTTTAGATTCTTCAGTTTTATAAATTATGTGTTGAAAGTGGGAGGGGTGGAAAAACATTTCTTTGCAGAGCAGAAAATGAAGTTGTCCAATTGCTGCTGGGCTGTGTCATCAAGTCATTGAATTCCATTAATTTTCCTCTGCATTTACCTTCGATGAACCTTTTTTACCTGTGACAACCTCCCATGTCTGTTTGGACCATTCAGCCATCGATTGTTGAAGAGTTATTGCATCACTGCTGGTAATTCTGTACCTAGTCTTGAGTATCAGCTGAAACGCAGTATTTTTATTATGAAATATTGTTTAAATGTATTTTGAAAATTAATTTTGATGTTTGCGACTTTGTTAAATTGAATGCCTAAAACACTACTGTTACGTCCTTGAATGTATACTATGCACTTCTTCAAAATTCTGTGAAAAGGGAATGGGTGGGGAAACCTTTTCTATGCAGTAATTGCAGAGACAAGAGGTGTTACAATGCTGTTAAAAGCCGTCTCCTAGACCTGTTTATAAAACGTCCACAGATCCGATTGGTTACCTACAATGTGATAGCCCTCCTTGGCAATGGCCTTTTCACCACACTTGACCTGTTTTGTTCTGTCCGGTAAGATCATTGAGCCCTTCAGATTTATTGAGCTACCTACTTGGAAAGAGTTCTTTTTTTTAGTTGGATGTTAAAGGTATGCTTAATTTTTTTTTGAAGTATTAACTGACATAATAGATTTGATTACACATTGTTTAGAAGGCTCAGAAATATGAGCATGTTCAATAAACCTTCAAAAGCTAAAAAAAACTTGTATTAAAAAAGCTAGAAATAATTTGTGTTTGAAAAAAGGAGGGGTTGGAGAAACATGTATTTGCAGTGTAGGATGAAGTAGCTTTTTGAATGTGGAGGGAAGCGCTCCTTGGCCTCTTGGGACATGGGTACCACAGTCCAACGACTTCAATGCCAAATTCCAGCGATGACCTTTATACACCGATCAAAGGGCCCCTTCCGTTTTTGTAGAGCTGTCCTTGTGAAGTGAATATAGAATAATTCATCACTACTGGTAAAAAACTACAGTGTCGTTTAGTTAAAAAGTTTATTAAAATAATCTGGATTATTTTAAAGGTTTGTTAATATGTTTTGTGATAATGTGGGTAGGGGTGGGAAAAATAAGTTGCCTTTACAGATTTAAGGTGATGTAGGGAGGAAACCAGTAACCTATGTAGCTCACTGGATCCCAGACTGTTTGTCTAGTTAAGAATTGTGGGGAGGACCTGTTGGACATACTCGGAGCTAGTAACCTAGAATCTGTACAGATTGTGGAAGTTGGCAAGTTTTGATGTTGTTCACCGTATCTAGGTTGGTTTGCAGTGACCTCAAATGACCTCATTATGATAAAGATAGAGAAAATAGTGTGCATGTGATAATAACTGTATAAAATATAGAAGTATGTCTTGTTTTATACTTAATTTAATTCTTTTTGGAATTTTTTCTAATGCTTGTTATAATAATGACGGGATGTTCTGATGTGTAGTTTAGTGTGAACATTTATTTTATATAGACTATAATGCATAATAGATAGGGAGGGGTGTAGAAAATATTTGTTACAGAGTTGATGAAAGTGAATGAGTAGATGTCCCTTTGAAGTGGGCAGGCGTGTTTGGATGGTACAACTTAAGAGTTTGGTGAAATTCAAAGTATGTCTCGACTTGGCAACCATTTGACCTTATGAAACAAATTTTCATGTATGACGATCCTCTCTTTATGATATGAATGCTCCACTTAGTTTGCTTTTTGTGCCTGTAGGTTAAAAAAGGATTCTCTGGTCAAAATAGCTATTTGAAACCATTTGATTAACATATATAAATTAAGTCGTCAGTAAATTAAAGAACAATCTAATGTTGTAAAACATTGTAACAATAGATGCTGTTATTTTACGTATCAAAATGGGAACGATGGAGGGAGTTTCTTTATAGAGCACTTAACACAGAACTGTGAAGTAATGCTTGTACATGACCTTTCTGGATGATGTTCTTACGAGTGGTGGTCAGCAGTCTCCGTCCACTGAATGTTCTGACCCTGTGATGACTTCAGTCCTTTCACCAGTTTATCATCGGGTCCAGACCTGGATTTCACTCCCTTCAGTTTTGCAGTGTATTAATGTGATGGTATGAAATTGCTTATTCGTGTTTGTAACATTATATTAGCTTAGCTTTTGATGAACAACCAAAATAACATGGCAATTATTGCAATTTATGGTATGAAATATTTGTAACGTGTATGTGTTGTTGGTAGTTGCTTTGTAATAATTAAGCAGATACAAATTTGGAAAAGGGTGGAGAAAAGTTTCTTTACAGAAGAATTGGCCGTTAAAGGTTGCTGGGCCAAAGTCCTGCTTGTACCAAGGCATTCTGTTTAATGTCCACAATTGCGAATGGCTACATAAATGGACCCAAATAGTTTTTTTCCTGCACATGACCCTTCAACCATGGTACATCTTTCTATCTACAAAACTCTTCAACCCAGTGTATAACAAGAACACCTTCTGACACATTGCTGCTAATGTAAGTCATCTCTTTATGATATGAATGCTCCATTTAACTAAAATTGTGTGTGAATGATTTATGGATAATCAAACAATTATTTAGTTAGTCAAATAGCTATGTTCATGAATTTGTTTTAAATTCACTTGTTGTAAAGAGTTTTAATAGTAGTTGCTTAAAAATGTTTTTTTGCATAAAATATGGGAGGCGTTGAGAAGCTTCTTTGCAGAAATATTAGCCGAGGAAGGTGGCGTTGCCCAATTTGCTGTTGAATATTGTACAGAGGCTTGTCAATGTCTAGGATGTGAACACTTTCCAGTGGCGGTTACAGAAAATTTAATCTTATCCTGTCCATGACCCTTGACATCCTCCAATCATGCCTCTATTCATGCCTCTATTCACTCTTCTACCAGAGTATACTTTCCAGACCACTGACTTTACTCCTTATGGATGATGGTTATCTTTTGATGGTATGAATGCTACATTTTAAAATTAACATCATTGATATTGTCAAAATTTATATATTTAAAATAAGTTGACATCCGAAAGTTAGTCATGCAAGCTGATTAACAAAAGAGATTTGTAACATGTCTTTATGTTTTAAAACACAATGGGGAGGGTAGAACAAGTTTCTTTGCAGAGCTATTCAAAAGAACAGTGAGGTAGTCCAAGCACAGTTATGGCAGCTTCACCAGTCACAAGGATCACATGAAACGGCTGTCCCCATCCACAGAAAAAATGCCCAGCTATCCATGTATCATGATTCATGCCTCTGCTTATCGTTATGTCTTGACCTGGACCTCTCCCCCACTTTTGCAGTGAACCATATGGAGTAAATTGGGTCTTGCACCTTCTGGTAATGCTTATGCTTATTTTGTATGAGAAATGTATCTGTTGCTAAGGAAAAACCTATTACACAGCTTTTGATGAATTTTAAATTCTAGCATAGTTAAAGCATGACATTCCCTTTTCATATTTTGTGTAATTTGTATAGGTTGCTGTTAATTGCTTTATAATAGGTGCATTAAAATATGGACAGGGGCGGTAAAAAGTTTATTTGCAGAAAACAAAGTTGAGAAAGGTAGCTGGGCCAAGAGTTCCTTAGTGAAGTTTGTACCCGGGCTAGTTTTTGATGTGAACGTGCGCGCAGTGCCTGTTACAGGAACTTTCATCCATGGCCTTTATTCCTGACTAAGAGACCGCTGTTCATCATGCCATCCTCACCACTGTTCTACTCGTGTAAAAAAAGTAATTTCTTCTGGACCAAATTTCTCAATTGTGTGAAAGTTTTCCCCATATGGTTTGAATGTTCCAATTTTGTGTTTTTCAAATGCTTTAAGAATGTGTTTAGTTTGTCAGAAATACATGCTTTGTTTAACTGATTAAAGTAACTGGTCAGAAAGTAAATAGTTATGAAATCCGTGAATAAAAACTATTTTTCTTTAAAGGGATATTTTTTTATTGTGTAACTTGGGATGGGTGGAGCAAAGTTTCAGATCTGTTTGCAAGAACTAGGAGCTTGTCCAAAGACCAGTTATGCCACAATGACCTGTCTAGAGAATGTCATCACCTGTGCTGAGACCTTTCACATGTTCATCATCATGTTCTGTCTTAGACTGCACCTCACCTTCAGCTTCACAGTTGTTCATGCTTTGAAGAAAGTGGATGCAGTACCTTTTGGTAATGCTGCAGCCTAGCCATTGCTATATTTTGAATATAAAATATATCCCTTGCTTGTTATGAATGCAAAGAGTTTTGTTTGATCATGCTTTTGTTTTCATAACTTGAAGGTCTGTACAGAAGATTGCATCAATTCAAGGTCCTTTTTGTCTACATGTAGCTTTGTTCATATTTTTATCACAAATGAACAGTTTTCAGTCAAAGCCATGATGCTATTTAAGTACAAGTAAAATAGAAAAATTGTATAATTGTAGAAATCAGAAAGCTGTTGACACTTGAATATTTTAAATTATTAATACATCTTGTATTAATCACTATTATTTACATGAATGGGTTTTGAATGGTTGTGTGTGGTTTGGGGTGGGGAAATTGCCTTTCTTTATAGATTATAGGTATGACAAAGTAACAAACCCTGGTCATGGTGATGGCCAAATTCCAGTCATACATTGGACCCTGATTTGAAATGGTCTAGCAGCCAGTTTTGAGGCCTTCCATTTCTTCCATTTCACTAGGTGGAAAGTGTTTCTCATGGACAATGCAGATGATGTTATCAATCATGGATCTTTCTTGGCAAGTTAATGAAACATTGTAACTTATGTAAGATATTTCTTTGAAAGACAGCAAGTTGGTCTACCCTAAATTATTCGTGCATCAAAGCATCAATATGTTTCATTTTCTTATTCCAGTGTAATAGAGAATACAAAAACTAATACCCATGTCTCATTCAATTCCCCTAGGCAGTATAACACTTCTGTAACTAGTACAATTCTTTGTTTGCATAAATCGCAATTTACATAAAAGATGTTGTGTTTCGCTGTTTGGGGAGGGCGGGAGAAATATCTTTACAGAGCATTTTGCTGAGGAAATCATTCCAGACCAAAGTCCCACCTAGAAGCTGGCCTATTGGTATGACTACAACGTGTCCATATCCCAGTGGTTGTCTCCAACTAACAAGAGCTCTTCTAGAAAAACTGTTTTTTTTTAGCTGAGAAATGATCAATACATTATTGCATGCATGTTTGGGAGTCACATTCATCTGCTCTTTTGTCTTAACAGTTACATACTAGATCTAGAAGTTTTGGAAGTATCTTACATTATGTATGGTTATGTGATAAATATATTTTGAATTTGTTAAAGGTTTATAGTTCATGTGTTTTTGCACAAGAGGGTATGGGACAGAAAGTAAATTGTGAAGTCTTTGCAGAACTTTTGTAAAATGAAAGAGTTTTTCATGCAATTGTTGTGTGTGGTTTGGGGTGGGGAAATTGCCTTTCTTTATAGATTATAGGTAATGCACAGTAACAAACCCTGCTCATGGTGATGACCAGATTCCAGTCATTCATTGGACCCCGATTTGTAAATGTCTAGCGGCCAGTTTTGAGGTTGCCATTTCTTCCATTTCACCAGGTGGAAAGTGTTTCTCATGGACAATGCAGATGATCTTATAATGGGCATTGGCAAGTTAATGTAACAATACAATTGTACGATAATTGTTTGTCTTGAAACAAACCAGTAAGTTTGTCATCTCTAAATTATTCATGCATCTTAGCATTAATTTGTTTCATCATTTTCTTATTCCAGTAAAATTGAGAATACAAGACCTAATACTTCTAGTCTCATTCAATTACCCTAGGCAGCACAAATTTGTATAACTAGTACAATCTCTTCTCGCATAAATAGCAATGTTTCGTAATAGATGCCGTGTTTGCTGTTTGGGGTTGGGTGTAGAAATATCTTTACAGAGCATTTTGCTGAGGAAATCATTCAAGACCCAAGTCCCACCTAGAAGCTGGCCTATTGGTATGACTACAAGGTGTCCATATCCCAGTGGTTGTCTCCAACTAACATGAGCTTCTTTAGAAAAATTGCTGTTTTGAGCTAAGAAATGATCAATTCATTATTGCATGCATGTTTGTGAGTCACATTAATCTGCTCTTTTGTCTTAACAGTTACATACTAGATCTAGAAGTTTTGGAAGTATCTTACATTATGTATGGTAATGTGATAAATAGATTTTGAATTTATTCAAGGTTTATAGTTCATGTGTTTTTGCACAAGAGGGTATGGGACAGAAAGTAAATTGTGTTGTCTTTGCAGAACTTTTGTTAAATGAAAGAGTTTTTCATACAATTGTTGTGTGTGGTTTGGGGTGGGGAAATTGCCTTTCTTTATAGATTATAGGTTATGCACAGTAACAAACCCTGCTCATCATGCTCATGGCCAGATTCCAGTCATTCATTGGACCCCGATTTGAAAATGTCTAGCGGCCAGTTTTGAGGTTGCCATTTCTTCCATTTCACCAGGTGGAAAGTGTTTCTCATGGACAATGCAGATGATCTTATCATGGGCATTGGCAAGTTAATGTAACAATACAATTGTACGATAATTGTTTGTCTTGAAACAAACACAGCAAGTTTGTCATCTCTAAATTATTCATGCATCTAAGCATTAATTTGTTTCATCATTTTCTTATTCCAGTAAAATTGAGAATACAAGACCTAATACTTCTAGTCTCATTCAATTACCCTAGGCAGCACAAATTTGTATAACTAGTACAATCTTTTCTCGCATAAATAGCAATGTTTCGTAATAGATGCCGTGTTTGCTGTTTGGGGTGGGGTGGAGAAATATCTTTACAGAGCATTTTGCCGAGGAAATCATTCCAGACCCAAGTCCCACCTAGAAGCTGGCCTATTGGTATGACTACAAGGTGTCCATATCCCAGTGGTTGTCTCCAACTAACATGAGCTCCTTTAGAAAAACTGCTGTTTTGAGCTAAGAAATGATCAATTCATTATTGCATGCATGTTTGTGAGTCACATTAATTTGCTCTTTTGTCTTAACAGTTACATACTAGATCTAGAAGTTTTGGAAGAATCTTACATTATGTATGGAAATGTGATAGATTTTAAATTTGTTCAAGGGTTATAGTTAATGTGTTTTTGCACAAGAGGTTATGGGACAGAAAGTAAATTGTGTAGTCTTTGCAGAACTTTTGTTAATTGAAAGATTTTTTCATGCAATTGTTGTGTGTGTTGTTGTGTGTGGTTTGGGGTGGGGAAATTGCCTTTCTTTATAGATTAAAGGTAATGCACAGTAACAAACCCTGCTCATGGTGATGGCCAGATTCCAGTCATTCATTGGACCCCGATTTGTAAATGTCTAGCGGCCAGTTTTGAGGTTGCCATTTCTTCCATTTCACCAGGTGGAAAGTGTTTCTCATGGACAATGCAGATGATCTTATAATGGGCATTGGCAAGTTAATGTAACAATACAATTGTACGATAATTGTTTGTCTTGAAACAAACCAGTAAGTTTGTCATCTCTAAATTATTCATGCATCTTAGCATTAATTTGTTTCATCATTTTCTTATTCCAGTAAAATTGAGAATACAAGACCTAATACTTCTAGTCTCATTCAATTACCCTAGGCAGCACAAATTTGTATAACTAGTACAATCTCTTCTCGCATAAATAGCAATGTTTCGTAATAGATGCCGTGTTTGCTGTTTGGGGTTGGGTGTAGAAATATCTTTACAGAGCATTTTGCTGAGGAAATCATTCAAGACCCAAGTCCCACCTAGAAGCTGGCCTATTGGTATGACTACAACGTGTCCATATCCCAGTGGTTGTCTCCAACTAACATGAGCTCTTCTAGAAAAACTGGTGTATTGAGCTAAGAAATGATCAATTCATTATTGCATGCATGTTTGTGAGTTACATTAATCTTCTCTTTTGTCTTAACAGTTATGTACTAGATCTACAAGTTTTTGAAGTATCTTACATTATGTATGGTAATGTGATAACTATTTTAATTTGTTCAAGGTTTATAGTTGATGGGTTTATTCACAAGAGGGTATATGGCAGAAAGAAAAAATGTTTAGTTCTTTGCTTACATGATTGTGTTGTAAATGCAATGGTTGTATGTGGTTTGGGGTGGGGAAATTGTCTTTCTTTATAGATTATAGGTAATACACAGTAACAAAACCTGCTCATGTTATGGCGAGATTCCAGTCATTCATTGGAACCCTGATTTGAAAATTTGTAGCTGCCAGTTTTGAGGCCTGCCATTTCTTCCATTTCACAAGGCTGAATGTGTTTCTTATCGACAATGCAGATGATGTTATCATGGGTCTTGGCAAGTTGTTGTAACAATGTTGGAAAATTGTTTTAAAGACAGCAAGTTTGTTAACTCTTAATTATTTATGCATCAAACCTTCAATATTTTTCATAATTTTCTTATTCCAGTTTAATAGAGAATCCAAAAACTAATACTAAGTCTTCATTCAATTCCCCTAGGAAGTACAACACTTGTGTAACTAGTACAAATCTTTGTTTGCATAAAAAGCAATGTTACATAATAGATGTCGTGTTTAACTGTTTGGGGTTGGGGTGGAGCAATATCTTTACAGAGCATTTTGCTGAGGAAATATTTGAGACCCAAGTCCCACCTAGAAGCTGGCTTATTGATATGACTATCACTACAAGGTGTCCCTATCAGAGTGGTTGTCTCCAACTAACAAGAGTGACAGTTCTTTGGTTCAACGTGTTGACATTTATTATAGCGTTCTTCTGATAACTGGTAACTGAAGTATTGCGTGGAAGGTATAACTGAAGGATCTACGTGTATTAAATACTACATTTCTGTTCTTGACCATCTTTAATGTTTTCTTGGTATAACTATTGAACATTCATTGCAATCTGTTTAGCTGTGATGTTGCTTTCTGGGCGGGGGGAAAACTAACTATCTTTACAGATTAAGAATGGTTAAAGACGTGCAGGTTATTGGTGACTCCCTTGTCCCGTTTGAATGGAGAGAGGCTGTCCATGAGGCCAGCACCCATAGACCATTAAGAAGCTCAGTGACCCTTGGCGAGTTGATTACTGGAATATCCAGGCATATCTTTCTTTCCTCTGCAGAAAAACTGGTTTATCGATCTTAGAATTAATACATTATTGCATGCATGCTTGACATGTTTGTGAGTCACATTGATGTGCTCTTTTGTCTAAACAGTTTCTCTAGATCTAGAAGTTTTAAGAAGTATCATGCAATATTTGTGGTAATTAGATACATTGCTTTTGAACTTGTTGAAGGTTTATAGTTGATGTGTTTATGCACAAGAGGGTGTGGGGCAGAAAGCAGATTTTGTAGTTCTTTGCAGAAATGGTGTTGCATAATGGCATGATAGCAGATTCCTGTTTGGAGCAAAGAGTGACAAGTGCTCTTAAACTGGTTTGTTAATTATTGAAGTTTTTGTTGAGTATAGTCATTGTGTTTCTAATACAAGATGAGATTTTTTGTTTTATTTAAGTACACTTGGTTTAGAAATAAAATGGTTGCCAGTTTGAAGTACTTTTGAACTCTACATCAGTGTAAACTTGAAATATTTGTGTGTAATTTATTTCAACGATCATCATTGTTTTGTAAGCATGATTCTCTTTTAAATCCATCATTTTTAGAAGTCATTTATAACATTGAACTGCTTGATACTTGCCATTATTACACTGGTTTGGGGTGGGATGACTTTAATTCAGTGAGTCTTTTCAGATCTATGAATTGTGTTGTTCCAGCAAAGGAATCCAGTGGGTTCATTTTAGTACATCTGGTTTGATCCTCGTTATTTGGTTTTCATCTTTTCTGGTTAATAGGTTGAGTGTTTAGTTACACATTAACTTGTATTCAGATTTTAGTTCAGTAACTCTGGTTTTGCACAGCATATGTGACATTTCCACAGTAACCTATTTACTTGTAACCTATTAACTCGCTGACCATTTCTGTACTTGCTAATTGGACACACATTAATCCAGAATGTTTGGGTGTTAGTTTATCATTTAAGCTGTTTGTGCTAGTGTTCAATGTCCCCTGCCTTTTGTAAACTATTGTATAAGAATATTTATTCTTTAAAAAGGGCTTTATTTATAGTACCAGACATGCATTCTTAACTGTATACAAACTATGTATAAGTGACTAAATTTTCCTTTAACCTTTTCGTTGCATACATGCAATTAATTGTTGTTTTAATTATATATCGTTAAGCTATGCATGCTTCAAGGTTTATAGTTGGATGTATTTATGCACAAGAGGGTATGGGGCAGAAAGCAGATTTTGTAGTTCTTTGCAGAAATGGTGTTACATTATGGCTTGGTAGCAGATTCCTGTTTGGAGTGACATGTGCTCTTGAACTGAATTGGTGAATATTATAGTTTTTGTAGAGTATGGTCATGGTGTGTATAATACACAAAGCGGAATTTTGTTTTGTTTGTTTAGTACACTTGTTTTAGAAAAAAATGCTGTAACCAGTTTGCAGTTCTCTTGAACTTCCTGTACATCCGCATACACTTGAAACATTTATGTTTGAATTATTTCAAAACTTTATTATTTGTATTAATCCTTTTGTAAGCATGCATCTTTTTTAAAAATCCATCATTCTTAGAAGTTATTAATAACCTGTAAATGATTGATTTGTCATTATTACACTGGTATGGGGTGGGATGACTTGAATTTAGTGAGTCTTTTCAGATGAATGACTTGTGTTGTTCCAGCAAAGGAAACCAATGGGTGCATTTTAGTTCGTCTGGTTTGATCTTCATTATTTGGTTTTTATCTTCTGGTTAATAGGTTGAGTGTTCAGTTACAAATTAACCTTGTATTTAGATTTTTAGTTCTGTAATTCTGCCTTGTTTTGCACAGCAAATGTAATTCTCCACAGTATTTGCTAGTAACCTATTAACTCAATTGTCAATTTCTACAGTTGCTTATTGGACACATTAATCCAGACTTTTGTTGTTCTTTAGTTGATCATTAAGCTGTTTGTTCTTATTTTGAATGTTTCTTTCCTTTGTAAACTTGTTTGTAAACATATAAAGTCGGGCTTTATTTATAGTACCACATATGCATTCATTTCTATATACAAACTATGTACAAGTGCCTTAATGTTCTAAGACCCTTATCCTTGTCCTAGCCTACTTACAATAAGTTGTTATTTTAATAATGTATCTTTAACCTATGCATGTTTCAATGAATAATAATTGTAAGTAGTTGTCTTTTCTTAAATGATTTTAATCCTCTGGTAAATCCTTGTTAACATGCTTGTATAAATAACCTTTTTCCCAGATTCATTTTGCCAGCACGTAAGTTTGTTGTTTGTTTGGTGGTCAGACACAATTTACAAAATTTTAAATGACCTGAAAATTTAATTTGTGTCAAGCTGAGTACCGCAATGGTGGTGTTGTGTTTAGTTTTCATAATCTAGGTATATATTCAAATAGCAACATAATTATGCTGTATTAAGATAAATATTTAAATATGATCATAATAATTATGCTAATAATGCTGTATTAAGCCCTTACGTTTGTTTCCCATTAGTACAGACTATAATAGTTTTAACATGTATGCGGTTTGCAACGTTTGCTTCCACATTTCCACTCACTATGAAATTATGCTTAGTTTTGGGGGGTTTGTGGGTGATCGCTTTCTTAAGATTTCTTTCAGACTTTCTGGTGGGACCTGACAGGGACTGTAATTTTTGTGGACATGCACGTAAACATTGTTTGTTTGACTTTTGAATACTTAAAATTCATCTAGTGTTATCAGTGTTTTGATAAGAATAGAGTAAATTTTAAAATATGCATAGTTTGTAGTAAAGTTTAGTACTCAGTTCTTGCTTTAGAGTAATAAGTTGAAATTAAAGCTTTAAGTATAATGATGGGTTTTGGGGTGGGTTGGATGAATACTTTCAATTTTTCAGGATCTGGTGTTATGTTAGGTGATTAAAGGTAGAACTAAAGATTGGTCAACTCAAAACAGGTAGCATGTGTGAATTGTTTCCATGCATACTTATCATTGCATGTGTTGTTGTTTGGTACGCTAGACAAATACAGTAACTTTCCCTGTTGAAAAAAGTTGTTTACTCTTTACATGAATTGTAGTTGCTAATTTATGATGCACTTTCATCAAGAATTTTGTGTTTTTATAAAATGGTGCATTTGTTCTTTAATTTGGCTGTTCATCTGTTAACGTTTGGCTGGAAACTGATGTATTCATTTATCTAATATAACATACTTTGTTTAATTGGTATTGTGGACTGTCGGAAAGGAGTTTACAGGTTTCTTTTCAGATCAGTTGTTTGCAATAACGGCTTCAGTATGAAGTAACACTTCTGGGTTTGTAGTTCTTTAGTTTCTTTGAAGTTCAATTTAATTAGAAGTATTTTGCTATTATAAGCATTGATTTCTATGTACATTTGCATGACCATTCTGGTTGTTAACTGGGTGTTTTGAATAGAACAATATTCATCGCTGCCTATTGAATAGTATTGAATGTAATATGCTTATGTAAAAACCCTTGTATCGGTTTCATTTTGACATTACGTAAGTTGGTTCTTTTTGTATCACAGCACATAA
Source organism: Dreissena rostriformis (assembly GCA_007657795.1). Lineage (NCBI taxonomy): Eukaryota > Metazoa > Mollusca > Bivalvia > Myida > Dreissenidae > Dreissena > Dreissena rostriformis. The sequence continues at coordinate 189,339 of VMBQ01000110.1, read as the reverse complement.
CATTGGACATATGGGATTTTAAATTATGAGATATGAATGTTCGTACACCTTAAAATGTAATTGCTTTTGTTTTTTTTGCAAATATGTACACTATATTATGCTAATGAGCAAGCACTGACTTCTGAATATAATGTGTTTTATGGTTGATTGTTTTCTTGTCCATTGACCATAAAAAACTGTGGTGTGTNGGGGGGGGGGGGGGTAAATGTTTACTTGTATATATTTCAGCTGCTATGCTATATTGCTGCATATTTTGTGGAAGTGCACTGGTATGATATATTCTCATACTTAATTTTCTCATGATGATCATTCTTCAATCTCTTATAGTAATAGAGCATATTTTGTAATTAACTGTCTATGCATGTAGAGGTATTTTAAAAGAGCATGTGTAAAGTTATATTATAAAGCATATTTAACATTTTAAAAGCACCGAAGAGTTTTACAGGGTGTGGGGTGGGGTTGTTTAATAAATATTAGATTTTTTCAGGCTGTGTTGTTGAGTTGTGAAAGGTAAAGTGATAGTTGGATTTTGTATCATCTGTTAGACAATTTGAAATAGTACCCATGAATACTAGCTAACCCTTTAAAACATTTACTGGGACTAAACTTTATACCTTACTTATAATGCACTATTTAAAACCAGCTGTTATTGTATTGATGATAATGATCAATGCTTTACTGTTTGTAAATGCTGAATGTTTCTTCTCTTTTGATTTTTTTTCTCCAAGCGATTCATTTAATTTTTACATTGTATTGTCCAAATGGTACAAGCGTATTTGATTCTTTTAACCCACTTATTGTCACTATTTATAGATAACAAATAGATTTAAAATAATAGATTTATGTTTTTAATTATTTTGCAGAAATTTTGAGAATAGATCAGTAATTTGATGAATTGGATGTCTGATGATTTTTGGGTTGTAGGGAAGGAGTTCTGTTATATTTCAGGTGTGTTGTATGGATTAATGATACAGAGTTGCACAACTAACTAGCTTCAGAAAATGTGTGTTGGGCCTCTTGCTGGTGTTCTATATCGATTTGAATGCGTTTGCGGATGTTGTATTCTTGTTATGATGTAAGTGTATTGAATTGATAAACGTATGTACAGTCAGTAGTTTACACCCTTACCCTATAACTATTGTCCAGAAAAACAGTATGCACTGTATAACCCTTAATCAGTTTCATCTTTCAAGCATATAAGTTTGTTTTTGTCTTTGATCATTCAAGATTGGCAGTGTATTATTGTCGTATGTAATGGCAAATGACTGGATATGTGGTTTATTTACAAAACAGTCATTTTGTAACTGTAACTTTCGGTTGTTATATTGATCATACTTGTAGTATCACAACGTACTATCAGAATGTTTAATGTTATAGTTGTTTTCTTAATAGAAGTTTTATTTTCGTGCTGAATCAGAGTGTTTATAGATTTTTGCAGTATACAATCAATCTTTCTATATTGTTTGAAGGGTGGGGGGTTGTTACTGGCTTTCTTTAGATATCTTTCAGCCTTGCTGGTGTGATAATTAGCTGCAAAACTGTGGATGTGCACATGAACAGTTGTTTGTATGGCATATTTTCATATTTCTTGCTCACCTAGATCGTTCTTTAAGGTTTTCAGAAGTCAAAACATCATTACATGTGTAATTACCTTGTCTGTATTGAAATGAATTGAACATTAATAATGATTTATGCTACTTAAGTGTTGATATATTTTAATGATAACGGGTTTGGGTGGGATGGTTTACACACTGTGGATTTTTCAGGCACTGGTGTTGTTTCTGAGGTAAAGCATTCTTTGATTTCAAAACAAGTAGTACTCCTTGGTTGCATTGTATTATTAGTAGTATTGTTCCCATGCATAATAACTATTACAAATATTTACATCTGCAATCTATATATAGACAGTTTGCAGTTTTGTGTAACCCTTTCTTTTAATCATGCACATAAACTTAGGTGTGTGTACTTTATTCAGCTGTTATCAAAAGTCATCTAATTGTATAACATTTCACTCGATTGATTGCATGTTATGGCAAACACTTCATGGAAATCAGTGTGTACTCCTGCTTAGTGATGCTCTTGTTGAACTCTTCAACAGTATCAGAAGTGTATTTATTATCTAGCATAGCCTTATGTGTAGAAATAACTATGTTTTGTATTTGTGGCCTTTATTATGCCTGAACAAATCTAGTTTTCTGCTTTACTCCATAAAATGTGCGTGGTTATTGTGGGATATTTAGTCCTTATTATCTTCATGTTGTACTTCGGTTGTTCAGGATGCATTATTTCCATCTGTAAAGTGTTGTCCCTGTTTTGTGCGTTTGGATGGCAGCTCCTTTTCAGGTTATCGCCATCCTTTCCAGTGCTTAGTACCTTCAAAGAAGCACACCCCATGATCTTCTCTGCTCCAACAAGCTCCAAAACAGAGGAAATAAGATAGATATGCTAAGCAAGTGTAGTATATAGCCATTTAAAACACTTTCCATTCGGCCATTACAAATCTGTACAAGTGTCAGGGGGGTGAGTAAACACCCTTTGCTGGTCTTGAGCCATGGGAAATCCTACCTCCCCCTCCCACAGGGAGTAGGGTTGGGTAGCCCGCTCGCAGCTTTTTACTTGACCATTCGACTCAAAAACAGTTTTTAAAAAATCAGTCATTTAGGGATGTTTTTTTTTGTATTTTCTTTTTGTTTGAAGATGTTTGTTGTTGTTTTTTTACCTTGAAAACTTGTAAATTCATTTTCTTATTAAATAAATAAATGAATTAACAAGTTTTTAAGGTAAAAAAACAACAACATTAAAAACTTGTAAGGTTTAAAAGAATCATCTAAACAAATTACATTTGTTTAGATGATTCTTTTAAACCTTGCAAGTTTTAAATGTTAAGTAAAAAAAAAAGTGCTCAACATGTTTAAAAAAAATAAAAAATGTTTGAATGTTAAATATTATTTGTGTTGGCATGGTTAAATCCAAGTGCTATTATAAAACACACTGTGATAAAACTGAGGTTTAAATAAACACGTTGGGAAACAGATTTATTCTTTGTTTTATGTTTTGTGTTTTAGAAGTATTCTTTGGAAGAACAATACATGCTTAGTCCATTAATGGGGAAATATGTCTACATGTTCAACATGTATTGTTAGTCCAAAGTTGTGCTAATGGCTGACTTCGGAGCTGTTATACCATAAAAATATAGAATAAACATGTGTGTTCCTGAGCATATGTAAGTTTTGTTATATGACACTAAGGGTGTTTTATTGGGGGGGGGGGTGAATTGCTCAGGCATGCAAATGTTTATTAATATTGAAAGAACAACTTGTTCTTTAACGCCGTACAAGGTGAAATTGTAAAGAAACACAGCCTATTGGCACAGCCAAACTTGGTCTTGACGTTATAATAATAGCACAAAATACAAACCGATTTGTATGAAACAACAAGTATGAGTATCAAAATGGTTTAATATAAGATTGGAAATTTTATCATGGATCAAAATCCAAGGTACCAGCGATAACTGGACATACCATTGTTCAAATCATCTGATGGTTGATCAGCACTTCTACTTAGTTGATTAAAAGAAACAAAAGAACATTTTGTCAATTAAGAACACTGAAATAGTGTATACATCAAAATAGAAATGAAATTGGAACAGATTGCTGAGATGACTGAGACACAATGTAGGTTAAACAATTTGTCGACTGACTCAAAACCGTACATTGCAAAACCACTATTCATGAATTGCGAAAATAAATGGTAAAATGGAACATTAAGGAAAACATATTGCTGAATCACACTTGACATTCAAATCTGAAACTTAAAAATAAAATTAATAATCCTGCAATAGATGGTGTTAAAGAAGTAAGATGATAAATAAATGTATTAACCGTAAATCAGCTCAATTCTAGATTTTGATAGTCTGTCGTTGTACAAATTTCAAAAGTGATGAAGATTTGTATTACTAAATTAGTTTGAAGTACTCGTGTTCTTTAGCTACAGCTTGATATGTGACATCACAGACCTGAATGCACTTGATTCATTGGGACTAGTAAAATGCCTGTAAGGTAATTGATAATGGAAACATTTCACACACAAATAATGGTTTGCTCATAATTGGTATATTCTGTATCACATATCTGACATGGCAGGACAAGAAGTATGCTAAATCGTGTGGTTTAATACATAAACTGAACATTGTACAGACTGAAGGTCAACTGTGTATAGCCCAGAAGTAACACCAGCAAGAAACTTCACGTCATCATTTCAAGGTGATAACCATGGACTGGCGTATTTCTGAATTAACATGCACTGAATTGGGAGATGCATACTCCAAGCATCACTTCAAGCTCATCATGTACCATAACTATGGTGCATTCTTTATTACAATTTATCACATGCTTTACCTTGTTTTCAATGTAATTCAGACATTAAGTATTTTTATGCCCCCTTTTGAAGAAAAGGGGGTATATAGTTTTCGCACTGTCCGTCAGGCTGTCGGTCTGTCACACTTTTCGTGTCCGCTCTCTAATTCAAATAGTTTTCATTCGATCTTTACCAAACTTGGTCAGAAGTTGTATCCAGACAATATCTAGGTCAAGTTCGAATATGGGTCATGCCGGGTCAAAAACTAGGTCACGGGGTCACTTAGTGCATTTCAAGGATTAAGCATGTTGTCCGCTCTCTAGTTTATGTGGCTTTCTGATTTATTTTGATATTCTAAGACATTTTTATGCCCCCGAAGGAGGGCATATAGTGATCGGACTGTCCGTTCGTCTGTCCGTCCGTCTGTCCGTCACACTTTGCGTTTAGATTTCGAAAAATGCTCATAACTTCTATGTCGCTTCAGATAGCAATTTCATATTTGGCATGCATGTGTATATGGACAAGGCCTTTCCATACGCACACAAATTTTGACCCCTGTGACCTTGACCTTGAACTTAGGGTCCGCGTTTAGGTTCGAAATCTGCGTTTAGGATTTGAAAAAAGCTCATAACTTCTACCAAGCGTTTATTGGGGGCATAAGTCATCCTATGGTGACAGCTCTTGTTTTATATTACACATGTGTAATACAACATTTTAAGGGTTTTCATTGGCTACAGAATCAATAACTAACCAATCACATGGCTTTATTTTGGTGAAATGACGTCGTCAACATGAAATGACGTCACAATAGTAAACAACTTTAAGATCTATCAGCATTTGTTTGGTCAATTAAGATGTATTTTATTTAGTTTAAAAGCATGTGATGAAAAAGATCTGGCACTCGTCATATCATACCATATTTTATTAAACTCGTCCAGGAAATTCGTTAGTAAGCTGGCCAAAGGCGCGCTTACTAACAAAATTCCTGAACTCGTTTAATAAAATATGGTATGATATGACAACTCATGTCAGATCCTTTATATAGCAAACAAGCTCCAGAAACTATTATCAGCTAGGAGGGAAATATTTGTTCTTATCCACCACTTATATAACAGAACACCTACTATAAACGTTATCAACAAACAATGATAAAAACTGAAAATGCAGACAGAAAATGAAAACATAAACTACCAAAACATGATGCTTTAGAATATTAGAAATAATTTAAATGTTCTAGTGTTGTATCGGAAATATGTATTAAAATGACTAAGGGAAAGTTTTAGTCAGTAGTATACATAGGAAGTAGCAAACGTCCACGATGCTGATTTGTATTGTTACAACTGACTGGGACACCCCAAGATTTACAAACCTCCACTCTTTGTTTCTGGAGAACACTGCAGGTTCTTGGTGACTGCCCTTGTTCTTAGTCCCCTTTGAAAGGTGTGAGGTTGACCATGAAGCCAGCACCTGTAGACTGTAAAGCTCAGCAGTCTTTTTTCTTCACCATTTTGGGAATTGGGTCGGGACCCTATAGATACTAGGGAAAATCGTGTGGTTTTGACTTAATTGGTAAATAAGTGTTGTTGTTTGTTGGCTATCGCATGCTTTAAAATTGAGAATAAAAGTAATTTCAATATTATATTACCTTTACTAAGGTTCAACTTATAGAGCTTGATGAACAAAACACTGCTCAGTGACCCTTGGCAAGTTGATTACTGGCATATCCAGGCATATATGTGGCGTGTTCTGATAAAACTGGACAAAATGCTTGTGCGTAAATTGTCATCCCAGATTAGCCTGTGCGGTCTGCACAGGCTAATCAGGGATGACAATTTCCGCTTTTATGGAATTTTTCGTTTAAATTATGTCTCTTCTTAGAGAAAATCTAGTTTAGGCGGAAAGTGTCGTCCCGGATTAGCCTGTGCGGACTGCACAGGCTAATCTGGGATGACACTTTACGCACAAGCATTTTGCCCAGTTTTCTCAGAACACACCACATATATCTCCTCTGCAGAAAAACTGAGTTTTCTAGCCAATTTCATGATTAATACATTATTGCATGCATGCTCAACATGTTTTTCAGTCACATTAATCAGCTTGTTTGTCTTAATAGTTACATATTTATACTCCCCCAAAATTTTTGGGGGGAACATATAGTCGCCGCTTCGTCCATCCGTCCGTGCGTCTGTCCGTGCACAATTTTTGTCCGGGCTATTTCTCAGCAATAAATGACCGGNCCTAAAAATGAATTTATGCACTTTGATGACCTTCAATTTTTGACCAGGTGAGCGATTCAGGGCCATCATGGCCCTCTTGTTTAAATAAATAACCATAAATTTCCACCACGAGGAGACGGCATGTCACATGTAACACACTTCTCCCTACCTCAAAGGTCAAGGTCACACATTGGAGGTCACAGGGAAATTTGCCCATAGTACAAGAGTCTGAACCATGACTTCATAAATCATCATGCAGTTTTAAATAATTTGCCACAAATGTTCATTATTTGAAAATGGTGTTTCATGTGTAACACCGTTCTCCCAAGCTCACAGGTGAGGGTCACACTTACAGGTAAAAGGTCAAATCCAAATGGTTAATTCATAATTAAGTTATTTTGAAATAACTAGCCATATGTGTTCACCATGTTGAGACAGTGTGTCACTCATGAGACTCCTGTCCCTAGCCTCAAGGTCAAGGTCACAAAGGTTAAAGTCGATTTTGAGAATAATATAGCTTTCCCAGATTACAAATTCGTTGTTCATCATACAGTAAAAATAAAAACTACTACAAATGTGAGCCCTGTGCAGATGGCTTTTCACAGTAAGATCTGTCTCAATATGTCAAAGGTCAAGTTCACATAAAAAGTACAATGTGTAATTTTGGCATAATACAGTTTTTTGCAGACTGTAGCTTTATACTTCATCTTGCAATTTTTTAAATAAAAAAGTAAAATATGTTCATAGTGCAGTTTTTGATGCTCCCCATGATTTTTTGGGGGGAGCATATAGTCGCCGCTTCATCTGTCTGTCCGTCCGTCCGTGCGTGTGTCCGTCCGGGCACAATTTTTGTCCGGGCTATTTCTCAGCAATTAATGACCGGAATTCAATTAAATTTTATGGGAAGCTTCACTACCAAAAAGAGAAGGGGAATATTATCAGCCAGTTCTGGTCAGATGATTTTTCACAGAGTTATGACCTTTTGAAATTTTCCATTAACTGTACATATAGTGCAATTCTTGTCCGGGCTATTTCTCAGCAACTAATGACCGGAATTCAATGAAACTTTATGGGAAGCTTCACTACCAAAAGGAGATGTGCATATTATCAGCCAGTTCTGGTCGGATGATTTTTCACAGAGTTATGGCCCTTTGAAATTTTCCATTAACTGTACATATAGTGCAATTCTTGTCCGGGCTTTTTCTCAGCAACTAATGACTGGAATTCAATGAAACTTTATGGGAAGCTTCACTACCAAGAGGAGATAAGCATATTATCAGCCGGTTCTGGTCGGCTGATTTTTCACAGAGTTAAGGCCCTTTGAAATTTTCCATTGTACATATTTTTGTCCAAAGTTATGCCCCTCAAGACGTTTCCTTTTATCTGAATATATAGTGCAATATTGTGACAAAAAAAAACTTTGGGGTTCATCACCCGTCTCCGACGGTTTCTTGTTTGTAAATAATCTCGAGCATTCTTAAACATGGTCTAAACATATTGTCAATAATAATCTGAGTTTCATATTTTGCAATTAATTATTTTTTTATCAGCTACATTTTATACTTTTTAAATTATGGTCTACATCTATTGGTCTTCATCGTCAGTAAACATTATTGATTTGATGTTATATTGACTACCTGTTTGTTTACTTGTAGGCTAATTTAGCCGTTCAAGAGGCAAGATTAGGTGTAGCTTCTGCTGAATTGAACAAAGCTCAAAAGCAGTTGGATGACAAACAGAAAGAACTGGATGTAGTACAAGCATTGTATGATGCTGCAATGAAAGAAAAGCAGGTACACACGTGCTAAAGGTCTTATTTGAAGATCAAAACACTGATAGCATAGAACGACTGTGGCAAGAAAAGATAAAGAACAAATTAATAATGGGAAATATAGAGTGAAAGGGTTTTCTAACATATAGAACATGTTTGTTTGAATGGAATCGAATTCAACAATAATCTTATTTAACACAGTGAGGAGTTATATTCTATACTTTCACAAGGTTTGAAGATTCATATAAGTTTTTATGCAATTATATGCATTACTGTCTTTGTTTTTACATCCTGAACGGACCATTATAGCTGTTGGCGATTTCAAATTTATGGGAAATAGAATCCTGCTTTTTTGTTTAAAGCAAAACTTTTTAAGAGGTAATGTGCGCAATCCATGAAAAATACAAAAATGTAGTTTTTTGTTGTATATTATTTAAAACAAATCCAACAAGACATGTTGAAGTTTCAATGTTTTGACGATAACATGCTCCATATGCAGTAATAATGTTTTGTTTGAATGTGGTTTTGAGGAACTGATGGATGACGCCCAGTCTTGTAAGCGCAGGATGGTTGCTGCGTCTGCTCTCATTGGTGGTTTGGCTGGAGAGAAAACTCGCTGGACTGAGCAGAGCAAGCAGTTCAAGTCACAAATTGACAGGTACTTTTATTTATTTTTTATGAATTTCATGCTTCGTTTTCTTAAGGATAGATAGTGGGTGACATGAAACTTGTCTTGATCATATTCAAGATGGCCGACTGTAAGACTTTTGAATTTGTCGCATTTTGCATTTTTTATTCCCCCTTTAAAAATAGGGGGTATATTGTTTTTGGCCTGTCTGTCTGTCATTCTGTCCCAAAACTTTAACCTTGCTCATAAAATGAAAACTCTTGGGTCTATGTTCGTTAAACTTCACATGTGCATGCATCTCATTGACATCTACAAACAAATATGGTTTGAGGTCACTAGGTCAAAGGTCAAGGTTACTGTGACCTTTACATTCAAAATACAACCTTGTTTCTAATATAGCTGCCATGCGGCTTCAAAGCGCATTAGGGGGGCATTGTGTTTCACAAACACAGCTCTTGCTTTTCTTATCTTTTTTTCTTACTCTGTAATCTTACAGGTTGGTAGGGGACGTGCTGCTGTGCACAGGTTTCCTGTCGTACTCAGGGCCGTTTAACCAGGAGTTCCGCAACAAGCTCATCTCCAACTGGCAGAAGGAAATGTTCAACAGACGCATCCCATTCAGCACAGATCTCAACCTGATTAATATGCTGGTGGACAATGCCACTGTGAGTGACCAGATATGTGCTCAGTTGTACTGTTTGAGCCTTGTTGTGGGAAAACTGGGCTTAATGCATGTGCGTCAAGTGTCGTCCCAGATAAGCCTGTGCAGTCTGTACAGGTTAATCAGGGACAACACTTACCGCTTTTATGAAATTTTTCTGTTAAAGCAAGTCCTTTTTAAACAAAAATCCATTTAAGATGGAAAGTGTCGTCTCTGATTAGCCTGTGTGGACTGCACAGGCAAATCTGGGATGACACTTTCTGCACATGCATTTGGCAAAGTTTTCCCCAAAAGAGGCTCATTTTATTTGCAGGTGTCTTGAACTAAAGTATGTTTCAGAGAAAGAAAAAAAAAACATGTTAACCTCTGTGAAAAGTAGCAATTGTTAAGACTACCTGTCTATTGCCATATGGGACACAATTAATTAAATGTATGGTTACTACCTGATACATGTAGTTTTCATGGACTATGGTTTATGTTATGCCATTGGCATCATTCACATGATTTATGTCCTAACACCATCAAGACGACCTAAATTCAAGGGCTGTGTGTTATTTCAGGTTGGTGAATGGAACATTCAGGGTCTGCCTAATGACGATCTTTCTGTACAGAATGGTATTATCACAACCAAGGCTACCAGATACCCTCTGCTTATAGACCCACAGGGCCAAGGGAAGAACTGGATCAGGAACAGGGAAAAGGAACGCGAATTACAGGTAATGCACCATGAAGTGTACTTTAAACCTATTTATTTTAGCTCGATAGCATCAAAAGTTATAGGCTTATACAGTACAGCCCACGCGGAACCAGCAAAGTCCGNAATATTGTGACAAAAAAACCTTTGGGGAGCATCACCCGTCTCCGACTGTTTCTTGTTTTTTTTAAGAAAGAACAGTTTGCTTCACAACCAATACTACAGGAGTAAATACACAAAGATTTTTTTTATTCTGCATTGTTTAATTGTAGAAAGAAGAAAGCTGTTGACACCTTAACAATTAAAAATAATACATAATCTTGTAAACAACGCTCTTTTGTTGAGATATTTTACATAAATTTTAAATTTGATTGTTGTATGTGGTTGGGGTGGGAAATTGCCTTTATTTGTTATAGGTTATGCACAGTAACAAAACCGACTCATGCTGATGGGCAGATTCGACAGTCATTCATTGGAACCCTGATTTGTAAATGTCTAGCGGCCAGTTGGTGCTTGCCATGTCACCACTGGTGGAAAGCGTTTCTCATCGACACTGCAGATGATATTATCATGGGCCTTGGCATGTTAATGTAAAATTGTTGGAAAATTGTTTGAAAGGCAGAATGTTGGTCAACTCAATGTCATGCATCAAAGCATTGAATTGTTGCATTTTCTTATTCAAAATTAATAGAGGATACAAGAACTAATTCTACTAGTCTTTTTTCAATTCCCCTAGTCAGTACAAAATTGTGTTACTAGTGCAGTCTTTATTTGCATAAATAGCAATATTACATAATATATGTTGTGTTTCACTGTTTGGTAAGGGCGGGAGAAATATCTTTACAGAGCATTTTGCTGAGGAAATTATTCAAGTCCCACCCAGCAGCTAGCCTATTGGTATCACTACAAGGTGTCCATATCAGAGTGTTGGTCTCCAACTAACAAGAGCTTCTCTGGAAAAACAGGCTTTTTGAGCTAAGAAATGATCAATACATTATTGCATGCATGTTTGTGAGTCACATTAATCTGTTCTTTTGTCTTAACAGTTACATGAACATACTATGGACCTAGATGTTTTAGAAGTATCTTGCATTATGTATGGAAATGTGATAAATAGATTTTGAATTTGTTCAAGTTTTATAGATGATATGTTTTTACACAAAAGGGTATGGGGCAGAAAGCAAATTTTGTAGTCTTTGCAGAATTTTTGTTACATAAATGAGTGTTAATTGCTATGGTTGTATGTGGTTGGGGATGGGGAAATTGCCTTTCTTTGTAGATTATAGGTAATGCCCACTAACAAAACAGGCTCATGCTGATGGCCAGATTCCACAGTCATTCATTAGACCCCAATATGAAAATGTCTAGCCATCAGTGTTTAGACTTGCCATTTCTTCCATGTCACCAGGCGGGTGGTGTTTTTCATGGACAATGCAGATGTTATCATGGGCCTTGGCAAGTTGATGTAACATTGCTAGGTAATTGTTTGAAAGACAGCAAGTTTGTCAACTTTAAGTTACGAATGCATCAAAGCATCAATATGTTCAATTTTATTAATCTAGTTTAAAGGAGAATACAAAACTAATACGAATAGGCTCATTTAATTCCCCTAGGCAGTACCAAACTTGTGTTACTACTACAAATCTTTGTTTGCATAAATAGCAACGTTACATAATACTGTATATGTTGTGTTTCACTGTTTGGGGTGGGGTGGAGAAATAGTTTTACAGAGCATTTACTGAGGAAAATATTACAGACCTTAGTCCCACGTAGCGGCTAGCCTAGTGATACCACTACAAGGTGTCCATATACAAGTGGTTGTCTCTAACTTAAAGCGCGGCAGTCCTTTGGTTCAATGTGTTGACATCTTTTGTAACGTTCTTTGTCTTCTGAGAACTGGTTACTGAAGTATAGTGTGGAAGGTATGGCCACGTAGCGGCTAGCCTAGTGATACCACTACAAGGTGTCCATATACAAGTGGTTGTCTCTAACTTAAAGCGCGGCAGTCCTTTGGTTCAATGTGTTGACATCTTTTGTAACGTTCTTTGTCTTCTGAGAACTGGTTACTGAAGTATAGTGTGGAAGGTATGNCAAAAAAAAAAAAAAAAAAAAAAAATTAGCCAAGAAATCAATAATACATTATTGCATGCATACTCAATATGTTTGTGATTCACATTAATCTGCTCTTTTGTCTAAACAGTTACAGACTAGATCTAGAAGTTTAAGAAATATCCGACATTATTTATACATATATTCTGAATTTGTTCAAGGTTTATAGTTGATGTGTTTAGCACAAGAGGGTATTGGGCAGAAATAATACATGTGAAGTTCTTTGCATAACTTGTGTTACATGAATGTGTTTTAATGCAATGGTTGTATGTGGTTTGGGGTCACTGTGGGGAAATTGCCTTTCTTTATAGATTATAGGTAATACACAGTAACAAAACCGGCTCATGCTTATGGCCAGATTCCAGTCATTCATGGGAACCCTGATTTGAAAAGGTCTAGCTGCCAGTTTTGAAGTTGGCCATTTCTTCCATTTCACCAGGCTGAATGTGTTTCTCATGGACTATGCAGATGAATGATGTTATCATGGGTCTTTGCAAGTTGATGTAACATTGATAGATATTTGTTTGAAAGACAGCAAGTTAGTCAACTCTAAAAATTCATACTTTAAAGCATCAGTATGTTTCATTTTCTTATTCTAGTTTAATAGAGAATTCCCCTAGGCCGTACTAAACTTGTGTTACTAGTACAAATCTTTGTTTGCATAAATAGCAACTTTACATAATAGAAGTTGTGTTTCACTGTTTGGGGTGGGGTGGAAAAACATCCATATACAAGTGGTTGTCTCCAACTAACAAGCGCGGCAGTCCTTAAAAGGCTTTGGTTCAATGTGTTGACATTTTTTATAGCGTTATTTGTCTTCTGAGAACTGGTTACTGACTGAAGGATCTGCATGTATTAGATGCGACATCTGTTAAAATTATGCGATATAAATCACTACTAGACCTATTTTTATGCGTCATCTGTTAAAATAATTGGATATAAATTACTATTAAACCCATTTTTATGCGACATCTGTTAAAAATCATGCGACTTAAATCACTACTAGACACATTTTCTTGTGACATCTTTTTAAATTATGCCACTTAAATCACTACTAGACCCATTTTTATTTTACTTCTGTTAAAATTATGCGACATAAATCACTACTAGACCCATTTCTTTACAACATCTGTTAAAATTATGCGATATAAATCACTACTAGACCCATTTTTATGCAACATCTTAAAATTATGCGATATAAATCACTACTAGACAATTTTTTGTTACTTCTGTTAAAATTATGAGATATAAATCACTACTAGACCCATTTTATGCGACATCTGTTAAAATTATGCGACATAAATCACTACTCGACCCATTTTATGCGACATCTGTTAAAATTATGTGATAAAAATCACTACTAGAGCCAATTTTTACGACATCCGTTAAAATGCTGTGATATAAATCACTACTAGACCCATTTTTATGCGACATCTGTTAAAATTATGCGATATATATCACTACTAGACCCATTTTTATGCGACATCTGTTAAAATTATGCAATATAAATCACTACTAGACCCATTTTTTTTGCGACATCTGTTAAAATCATGCGACTTAAATCACTACTAGACCCATTTTATTATCCCCCGCCAGAGGCGCAGGGATATTGTTTTGGCGTTGTCCGTCCGTCCGGCTGTCCGTCCATTCGGCACTTTTGTGTCCGGAGCCTTATCTTGCAAGTGCTTTGGCGGATTTCATTGAAACTTGGTACAAGTATATATAGNTTTGTAATTATTTTATAATTAAAATAAAATTTAAAAATATAAATATTACCAATTTTGCTAGCAAAATACCATTGATATGCCCCTTTGATAGCGATTTTTTTTTTCTATTGATGAACAAGGAAAAATTTAACCCCCCGACCATCAATTGTCTAGAACAATTTTCTGCTAACAGCATACCATTGTTTTAATGGAATAGCCCGGGTGTACATGCATTGTCCAGGGTTATCATGGAACTTAGGCTGGAAATCCATGGTATAACATGGAATTCCATGGAAAAACCTGGAATTTGATATAGTTTCCAAGGTTTTCCAGGGTTTTGTTCTTGAAATGTCCATGAAACATGGACTTTTTTTTCCATCATTTTCCAGCCTTGGATGGAAACACATGGAAAACGCTGGATTTAGGCTGGATAACCATGGAAGATATTTCCAGATAGCATGGAAAGTGGGACTTAGAAATTTTTAAGCATGGAAAATACTTTAACATTTTCAGCTGACCCTGGAAAAGACTTAGACTTTTTAAGAGGAGAAAATAACTTATAAAAATGCAACACATTTTATTCAAAGTTAATCATAGTTCAACAATTTACACAATATATGAATAAAACATAAAACAATGTGCATAGTTTGATACATAAAAAATTATATATACACGGGGGGCAATATAGAAAAAAATATCATTCAAAATTCAAAAGACTGTGCAGCTAATACATGTAAAGTATTATTATGAAATTGATAAAATGAACTTGGACAATAAAAAAAATCTGATTCACAATTGCAATATTACACTTAACCTTACTGTGTACCAAATGTCATTATATTACAACTAGATCCCTAAACAAAAGATAAAGAAAACAAAATATAGATGTTAATTTAAATTATTGTAAGTTATTAATTTTAATAAACATTAACTGATCATGAAGCGTAATATTGGACTTAGCAAATCTCTATGAAGCTGAATAATAACTTTTTTAATTTTATATAAAAGAAAGTACAGAACAAAATATTACCGGTAACTGATAACTAAAAAGACGTTTTTATAAAAAAATATTTAATTTTATTTATACATTTGTACATTCTATGAACATTCATTATAAACACAACAATTTGTCACAGTATAATTCATTCAGCACAATGCTTTGATCTAATACTTATGTTCATGTTCAGATTCTAAAACACATTTGGGAGTAATTGTATACTTCATTTGTGAGAAGCTGAAAAGGAGACAGACTTGTGAATTTAGCATTATCATGAATTTACTTAGATTTGACATTTTTTGGCATTGCTGTTAAAAAATTTATAATTTAGGAGATATTTATTGTTACCAGAAAATATTTTA